>ML802093.1:211760-229378 GCA_009831015.1 Picea engelmannii
TGCCATCAAACTTCCTCATATCAATCTTAGGAACATGATTGGTCTTCAAACCAAAGTTGGAGTTTCTCCATTCTTGATTCACCTTCCTTGTGTCCTCATCATGAATTTCATGGGATGCATTTTCACTTTCAGGTGTCTTCTCTATTACTAAATTTTTCAATACTTCCATGATCTCCCCTTTTAAACCATCCATCTTAGTATCCAACTTAGCTTCCATTGAATCCATCTTAGTATCCAACTTAGCTTCCATTGAATCCATCTTAGTATCCAACTTAGCTTCCATTAAATCCATCTTCTTTTGTATTTCATTTATGTCCCTACGCATTTCTTCACCTTCATCAACAATCCAAGTAGGATTTTCTGGACGCTTAGTTGGTGTAGAAGTTCCCTTTTTTGGTGGCATGTTGGCCAAGTATCACTTTTGAACCTTGATTTTGAGGTGGTTCTGCGAGACAATATTTCTTCTGTTGTATCTCCCAAGTTTCAGCCCTTCTGGGTATGAAACTTTCTTTTATGTAGTTCTCTGATATCTCTTCTCTACAATGCCACAGGTCTGATCAAAATTGGATGTGCCAACTAGAATTTACGGTAACTTCCCCACAACTTGCTGATTTTTGTCCTTTTCAGGAGATCTCACTTGTATAGTATGCCTCGCACAAAATAATCGATATAAAATTCTGAAACTCACACCAGAAATACTATAGACAGTCCACGATCCAATGAAACTAGTCCCACTCAATTTGGATACTCTAGGAATAATTTATGATTGTTTTACCTGGAACACCTTCTTGAGACTAGTCAATAGGACTAGTCAGATACCCTATATTACACAGGGTGTATCTACAAATTTAAGATTACCCAGAAGATGAAATTTTTACCACATATACCTTACTAATTTATGTAAATATCCTATGAATTTCAGGGTCTGAAATATTACAGAAAAGGTTTTATAGCGAAAATGTCGCAATGACTTATTTCAGGATGACTCCAGAACCCTATCTTGTACAGGATGTATCTCCAAAAGTATAAGGCTTCAGGAGCTGAATTTTGAACCCAACGTACCTTGATCTATTTGATAAATATCCTCTAATCCGTTTCTTCTGAAACATTGTAGAAAAAAAGTTATAGTGAAAATTCCAAGGTGTCTCAGATGTAGCAGCGAAACCCCAAGACCTTGAGCTCTGATACCATATGTTAAGAACCAAATACCAATATAGCATAGAAAAACCTAAGAAAAAGTACTCAACACATTGAAATAGAGATAATTTCAGATAATAAGCCTCTTCAAGGGGGCAACCTCCTTTTACCCCACTTAAATGTTCAACTACAAGATGATTCAAAATGAAAATGTCTCCTTGGTATATATAGGAGACTAGGAGGTATAATTATAACTAATGGCCTAAAACCGACATAAATAAAATAACATTACTAATATAATATTCCCCAATTAAGGGGTAATGAGACAATATTAGGGCTTAACAGTTAAGCACGAGGTTGCGTGAAGTTTGTTGAAGGGATAACCCCTGGATACTCACCTAGAGTCAAAGATATTTCTGTGGATTTATTTGTATTTGGAGATCTTTCTAGTATCCATACCTCTATGAGAGGCGGTACTTTCAAGGTTTCGGGCTTTGCTACCCTGCCCATATGGTAATCCAGAATTATGACTGTTCTCCTGTGAATCGGTTATACAGTGGTTGATTAGTTGCTTGACTTAGGTTTCTCATAGGTTGCTTGCAAGGGTTATTCTTCTTGTATCCTAAGTTAGATAGGGATCAGAAAACACACAACCTTTATGGAAGATTACCTCTCTGGGGGGATCTGATCGACTGGTTGTTAAGCCTACGAGGGCCCTTATAACTGATTCTGTTAAATCCAAACTTTAGCAGGGAGTCTCAAGTCCCTCCTAGACAAGGCATACCTTCTTTAGCGAGGGAGGCCACTCAGCCACTTTAGCCCATTTGCATGCATATTGGCCGTTTGACTTTTTGGTATGCTCTTTGATTGCTAGTTGGCCTTAGGAGTCTATATTGAGTCTTCATTATCATGGATAGTGGAGTTCCTTTTTCTCCCTCATTTACTGCTATGCCCCCCATTATGTCCACTCATTTCATGGGGATGGATCCTTCCACTTCGCATTATGGTATGCAGAATTATAATACTCAGTCCATGCCTTGGGTCTCTAATCATTTTTCTCATGATATACTTGATATGTCTTCGCACTTGCCATCCTCTATCTCGCCTCCTTATGTGAATACAAGTTTTGGGTCTGGGGGCATGATGCCTCCTTATTATCCCTCTTCATTTGGTAGGACTCATATCCTACAAACACCTCTTACGGTAGGAGGTTGGAATCTGCCTTCCTATGAATCCACTATGTGAGAAGTAAGTGCCCAATTAAGAAATCATTCTATTTGTTACACTCCATCCACTTATCCTTCTTTCGCTATGTTGGTTCCTACGAACACTTTTCCCATGGTAGACCTTTGTCTTCCCTATGGTGTTTCATCTGGGTGGGATTATTTTTATAGTATGGCCAACCCCCCTCACGAAGTTCCTTCATCTGGGGGAAACATATATCCTCACATGAGTAACCCTTGTGATGTTTCTTTCTCTTCACAAGTGGCTTCCTCAGTGTCGATGCCCTTGCAACCCTTTATGAATTAGTATGGAGGAGGATACTATCCTGTTGGACAGGGACAGGGTGTAAACCAGGATCCTTCTTGGCCTACAATTTCTCAAAACCAATCTTTCCTTGGACCTTGGTCTCAAATGTCACAATTCACCACTGCCACAAGTCCAGTCACAGTGTGTCATACTGGGTTTCCATGTCACGACAGAAGATCTCTGATCTTTGGCCTTCTATATACTAGAAACATTCTGAATCGACTCTTCAGTTGCATTCTGGAGGCTATAAGAGCACAATTTTGAGCTATGGAAAAAGAGGAGAAAGCATTCAACTTTGAGAGCAAAGTTACTCTGGAGAAAATACTTCATATTGAGTCTGCATCCCTTTGTCCCTCAAGTCTGAACATAGTTTCCAGACCCCAAGCTCTTTCCTTATTGTCGAGAGGACCTCATTACCTCTTTGCTATGAGCTTTCCTTTGGTGGAGGATTGAAGTGGTGGAGACCCAATTTGAAGGAACTTGGTTTCTTGGTTTCAAACCGTGTCGACACAGAAGTCTGTAATGTTGATACTTCTGTTGATCAATTATTAATAGAAATAATCCTTTCCCGTCCTATTGATATGTTGCAAATATATGATTATTATCCATGGGCATGTTTGTAATGTTTATTAATGGATTGTGCTATCTAATGTGCTAACTCATTTTATATATTGTCATGATATACTTGCACCGCTTGTTTGTTGAGAACTTCTTGCAAGTGTAAAGCTTTGGGTCGAAGTGCTCAACGATGGAATGACATCAAACGATTGGATTGAGGTAGGCTTCTTCCTCATATTACACATTAGTTTATATAGCACATGTTGGAATTGAGTTGATTTCTGTAGTCATACCTGTCTTTTGTGGTTTACCCTTGGCCATAGAAAGTTTTTCCCTTGTAACAGTCACCTTGTGTAAGTACCTAAATATTATGGAAACTAAGGACACCAACTCCCAGTCATCCCCTGGGTGGGTTCAGTCGATAGTCTGATCCAAACGTATGGGCAAGATAACAAGTACAAAATCAACTCGAGAGGCTCCCACACATAATCGTGGGTATACTCTCAAGTGACCCCCAATATACGATCCGACCACTACAAATAATTGAACCAGGAAGGGATAATCTTTGTAATTCTCTCGAATGTGACCTCATGCATAACCCCTGTGTGAGAGGGGGATCCCAGAAAGCCTATACGATAATTGGATTTGACTCTCCCTATCGCAAGATGCTAATGTTTGTTTTTGAAAACTTTGGAGAGTTGTACTCACAACCTAATCCAAAGTGCTAATCCTAGTCTAATGTTGGTGGAAGATCCTAAAAACAAAATGCTCTAGATAATTTTAATTACCGTTCATTTTTCATCTGTTCTTTACTCAAGGGTGTATGAAAGTGAAACTGATGGTATGATGACTCAATTCCCAAAAAATGCACAAGAAAATGATAAGGAATATTTTCTTTCGATGAATTCCTATTTAAGGGAAAGAGAGAAAGTTATTTTCATTATCAAACACTGAGATGCAACATCCTCATACAATTGTTTCTCAATCAAATCCAAGGTAATGCTAAAAACAATTTCATAAATGCCTTCTAATATCCAAACCAATCACTAAAATATGTCATTTTTCTTATATGTGAATGATAATCAGATGTAAAACTTCTAATGTCAATCAAACTTCAGGATTAAACAATCAGAAGAAAACCTCACACAAACAAAAATACACTCTCATCGTGAATAAACAAGAAGGAAAAAGATAAACAAATTTACAAACAAGAACCAAAAACCTCAAATAAAAAAGAAATGCTGGAAAACTGACCTCAAAGATCAAATGGAAAGGTTCACAGACCTTTAGATTTCCTCACAAAGTCTTCCACTGAATTAGATAAATGAGGGGAAAACAACAAGTTAACTCTAGGTCAACAAAGACAAAGAGTGACTTCAAGGAAAGGAAATAAAATGTCAAATTCCCAAACAAAAGAGGATCAATTTTTAGAAAACATGATGTTGAAGGCCAAGACCAATATGTACTGAGAGTATGAGACTCTGAGCAAGTGCAAAAAGAAAAAAAATGAACCCAGAGAATGAAAACCTAGAGGATTTATCACAGAAAAGGGGTGGCGCTCTGGCGTAAAGGGCACCAGAGCGTTCCAATGCTCTGTGTAAGACCACTAGGGCATGTTAATGCTTTGATAGCAAGGGCAGGGGAGCGCTCTACTTCAAAAGTTCAGAAAAATGCCCAGAAACTCAAAACATCAAACAAACTCAGTCAATCAAATTGCATATGATGAAATCAAGAGTTAATCAATTAGATCTAAGAATCAAAGAGACAATATGGATAAGGTCAAATGAGTGGGCAAATGGCCAAAACAAAATCTAGGAAAGGAAACAGAAATTAGAGTTCCTCCCCAGTGGAGTCGCCAATTTTTGTTACAGGTGAATCCTCCTATGGACAAGTAGATTCCCTCTTGGTCTCTAGACTCCTAAGGCCAAGACAGAAAAGTTCTTAACATGGACACTGAAATCCTTTTATATCTAATAAAGATAACATATGAAGGAGAAGAAGAAAGATATGTACCTTATTAACGACATTTGTCCTTGCAAAGTCCAAGCCGAGCTTCGATCTTGAGATCCCTGATAGGTCTTGTAGAACAAACAAAGATATAATGGACTTCCTACTCTACTGATATTAGCTCAAATATAGATCCATCTACTGAAGACAAATTCATGTGGAATGAACATAAATTTGAAAGAAACAGGCCAAGCATTGATGTATTGATAAGCACAACTAAAAGTACTTACAATCCTTTGATGAAGGTGCAACAACTTCTTCCAGTTCTCCTTGTCCAAACCCTTTGCTCAAGTAATATACATTGATTTCTTTGATGACATCTCACTCATGACATCATAAGTTTCATATCTCCAATCTTTTCTGTCAATACCACTTATAGGATCATAAGTTTGGTATCAATCTCTAGTCTCCATCTCTCCTTTCACCATGAGGAGGCTTCTTTATATAAACTTGGAGAGGCCTAGCACTTGAGAGATCTTTGGTATAAGTTCAGTATTCTTATCCTTCAGTTGAGGATATTCCCTAAGATCATGCCTTGACCCAAGATTTGAACCCAACTACCTTCAGATATTGAGGGGATTGTCCCCAAATTTCCTCCAACAAACCAAAATTCGCCCAAAAAAGGGTAGCGCTCCCCCAAAAGGGTACACAAAGTGTTTGAATGCTCCCCCAAAGAGGCCCAGGGAGTTCTAGCACTCCCTGATAGTGGGTAGGGGAGTGTTGCCCTCCAAAATTTATTTTTGAGTGGTTTTTCCAGTGGCAAAAGGCTTGTACTCCTTGTCAACTGATTTCTCTTCTTCAAAACTAGTCTTTGAGGTGTCTTAAGTGTCCTTGTGATTTCATTAGAGGCACAACATAAGCAATATGGCAGTATGATGTTTGTGACACTTGCGACACTTGTGGTCAAAATGCGACACTTGCGGACAAGATGTGACACTTACAACACTTGTAATGACGACACTTGCGACACTATTGAAGTGAGTAATTTTGATGTGTAACACTATTGTGTTCCCTAAATTAAGATCGTATGCAAAATTTACGACCCCGGGAAGTTGATGTACTAACATACCTCAAAGATAGCACAAACTTAGTAATATTGAAGGTAGACAAAGGAGGAACCACTATCATCATGAATAATTAGGACTATAAAAAAAGATGATTGAACACCTCACATAGAGTGGCAACTACAGGAGAGTAGTTGGTAACCCAATAGCCATAATTATTAGGGAGGTAAAAAAGGTCATAAAGGATTCCAACTTAGATGAATTAACTAAGAAACGATTGCTTCCCAGTTGTGAGATAGATCCAAGGATCTATGGTCTTCTAAAAATTCATAAATAAGGAATCCCCCTCGAACCAATCGTCAATACCATAGGTTCTTGTAACGTACTCAGGCTAGGCACACTACCTCAAAAACACACTTCCAGAACTGATTTTGAATTCTGATAATAATCAATTCGAAAAGAAGCATGAAATAATCACATGCATTAATCAAGATTCATGCTCAACCATCCAATAAAGGAACAATGTGCCATGCATAGCAATAACCAACAAGCATGAACATGAAAATACATCTCAGTGATAAATATACACAGTGCAATATAAATTATGGAGAAAACACAAGAGCACTTATCTTTCAAGTAAACATCCACCAATTGGATGAATACCAAGGATGTTCCTCCCGACCATAGAAATTATTGTTCATTCACTCTCAACAATAATGTCACCCCCGAGCCAGGGCTATGAATCCACAAGGATGGGTCCTAGGCCAAATCTAAAACACACAGTAGTTGGATAACTAGCTCTAAAGTTTTCCCAACCACACAACAATACTAATTTCCACCTCTCTTTCCCCTTCATATTGCACAACCCAAAGAAATGAACCCTTTCTCTACCATGCAGTTCCTCGGGTTGTTCCATTTCTCTCCAGGACTCCAATGCTACTGGTCAGGAAATGTCTATGCTAGAAACTCCAAGGATTCTCAAATGTGATAGTTCTTTCAGAACTACCATCAATATCATGCCCATAGGCATTCATTCCAACCTGGAATGATAGCAATTCCTCACATCCATATCACGGTGGCTCTCCTCCTCTAGCCATTTGTTTCCATGCTCCAACCAAGAGCACACAAATTAGCAAGAGTGAATGAGGAAGAATCCCAAGGAAAGAGTGTAAGAGTAAGAAGAGAAGAACAAAGAACAGCCCCCAAAATAGCCCACGGAAAGGGTTTATGTAATTACATGAAATCAAGAACCAGATGGCCTTCCTCCCAAGAAGCTCATGTAACCACTTTTCTCAATTAAAACCAATATGGGTAAATTAAATATAATGGAAACACGTATCCCCTTAAGCCTCCTCTCTTGTGGAATCATAGCCCCTTATCTCTTACCTTGTCTGTATTGCAACCAACGATGTATTTTATTAATGTATATATAGGTGTTACATTTCCTAAGAACTTCGGCCCCTTTCCAATTTTATCGGCTCACCAACCTAAGTCACATTTACATAATACATTCTAGTTCATAGGAATTAAAATTAGGGTGTTACATCCCCCTCCCCTTATTTTGGCATTATCCTCAGTGCACAACACTATATTGATGTTCTTATATTACAAAGACAGGATCTCCAACCTTTAATCCTCACAGGCAGTCCAGCCAAATGCTTATATACATAGGCACTCTGGCCTAAAATAAAACATGCATACATAGGCATTCCGACCCAAAACATGTATAATGATCTTCACAATTTATATTTCTGGCAGCAGTTCCAACCAGCAATATTTCCTTCCCTATCATCTTGCACAACCCAAATAAATGAACCCCTTTCTCTACCATATAATTCCTCAAGTTGTTCCACTTTTCTCTAGGGCTCCAGTGCACTCCCCCAGGAAGTTTCATAGTTACAGTTCCATGGACTCCAGGTGCAACAAGTCCATTAGACTTTCTTCATTTGATGCCTTCATCATTGAGATTGATTTCCTTCTAGTGCTCTTTTTTTTTTCTTTCCGAGATTCCATATTCCATAGCCAACATCTCATCTGTATTATACACATACATTCATCATGAGATATCATTATAACAATTTTCCATCATAAATTTCAAATCTGTTTTATACAGGAAAATTTTGGTTTCCAAGCATGAGCTTCCTACTCATAATTCATTTGGCTCTTGTAGTTGGAGACATCAATCTTTATTATATCTCACAGTAGTTCCATACCCAATGCAATTCTTCCTACAATTTTCTCAACCTCCACTCAACCAAATCAACTATTAGCATATCATAACCATTTTTTTTAATTATAAATTTCCAAATCAATTTTATAAAGGAAAATAAAATTTTCTAAGCATGAGGTTTTTGCTCATAATGTTTGTCTCTTTTAGTAGCAATAATCAGTATTATTTATGGACTTACATCCCTGCCATATCCAAAACCATTCTTCCTGCAATTACCTCAATTTTCATGCAACCAAACAGATCGTCAGTAATTTGTATTCCAATTTCCAAAACTGTTTTATACAGATTTTTTTTTTTTCAAACATGAGCTTATGCTCATAATGTTTGTCTCTCGGAGAAATAGAGACCAGTCTTCCTTATGGGCTTACATTATTTCCATATCCAAGATCACTCCACCTGCAATTTTCCCAATTTATACTCAGCCAAATGAATTGTCAGTATCTCATGTACAATATATATATATGGAAACAATTACAAAAATTCTCAAAGTGGTCTCAGAATTATTTGCAGCTACAATTCAATTACTTCCATCCATTCTTGACATTAAATGGAATTCAACTATTGAATGGAATGAACCCATCATTATCTACACATGTATTATCAACCAATATTTTCTTTATTCTATCTAGAATTACTTTTATTACTCTGTTCCCCTCACAGAGTTTATCCATAATTCTTCCTTATGTAACTACTTTAACCTGCAACTTTCTTGTTGCAATATCTACCAACTCCTGAAGTGTTCTCAACAGTTTCATGAGTTAGCAATACTCACATCATTTCATCCGTTAACATAATCATTTCTATGTCATATAATATATACATGCATTCACCAAAATGCATTCAATAATTCCTTTAATACCACTTGTAAAATTTTCAATAGCTCCAAAAAGCGATCTTAGAATTGTAACAAACAACAATTCATTCACCTTCAACTAGTATTCATATTGAATATAATGCAGCATTATGTATTTGAAACACAACAAATAATTACTAATAAAATAAAAATCAATGTGCCAATACCCATGGCCACATATACACAATGCATCCTTGCATTGATTACATAATACCACATAACTATGTCATGCATTCCACCATGGTGAGATGGAAGATCTGGCCAATGCATCAACACATCATCCACACGCTTCCTACTGTTTGTCTGACTATTTGGATACCTTCCTTTTCAACCCAAACACAACACCAAGAATATAATTCTTAAGTTCTCTTCAGTTTCGACAAATAGGTTGCAGTCCAAACATCAAATATACAATAGATACCATTGAGCACTCGCATAACATTATATCCCTTTCGTATCCAACCATTTCATGGTCTCACACATTACTAGCTCTATGGATATTCATTGTTATAGCATGAGTATTTCTCTTGATTTGACCTATTTATGATCTCATAACCAATCATAATTCCATGTGCAACTAAATTTTATCTAAATGCATTCTAGCATCAAAAACATTTACATACTCTAGATCTTCGACCATTACATATCAATTTAAATATTTGAAATTCAACTGAGGGAATTATTACCTCAATTCCATTCAACATTGGAAGCAATCAAATGCATACCTACATGGTTGTTATCAACCTACTTGATGCTACATGATCAGTTGGCATTTGTAGAAGCTCGCAAGCTTCCTCCTCCATACTTTTGATCACCATTCCTACCTCCCTCACGGGTCTTCAAATATATAGAATTCATAAGCAACAACAACAACATCCACATCTTTAACCATGCTATATCATTTTTCCTGAATACATAATCCATAATTAGTCATACTCAATTAACATAACATCATTATTTCATAATAACAAACTGTTCTGATTTCACAAGAATGCCATATTCATATCTAGGCATGTACATATGCACAAATGAACATCCATAAGCACCAATCATTTACTATCGACACGTCTACTAATTCTTATGCATTTTAACTTCATGGTATGCATCATGCACTCTAGTGAATTTCTGTTTCATTTCACTTATTTATTTATTTATTTATGTTGTAGTTTATTGTCCTTAAATTTATTCAGATCCTTGTTTCCTTGTGTGCTACCATTCTTCTCATCTTCCCTACGGTTACATGGTCTGAACACTTTCTAGCCAAGTCCCATTTGACCATTCTGCAATCCAACCAATGTGTTATATTTGTAGCAACTTCTCTTAGGCATTCATACCCAAACTTTACCTTTATGGAACATTCCATCACCTTGGAATGATGCATCTCACAATATTCCATAACTCTACTACCACACCATCCTTGAATCAACTTATCCATAAGCATTCCACATCCTTGTTATTTCTTCTAGTTGTCCATTGGATTTTCCAATTTTGAGAAATAGTTCTCTTCACTTCATTTAAAAACTCCCCATGAAGCCATACTTTTCCCACTCAATACTATTCCCAATTGAAGTCTATTTTCATTCAATGGAACTTTTCAAGTGAAAAAACCTTCATTATTCCTTCCCCGATTCCTCTGCATTGGTATCCCACTTCCACTGTGAACTTTAATATCATAAGTGGTTTTCTTTCTCTAAGTACTTTTAGAAAAAGTATCCAAGTCATAGCTAGAAAAAACTTCTCAGGAACTCCTGTGCTTGGCACATAGATATGACTCACACCTCACCTCCTAAGCTCCTTGTTCTCTTTCACATCGAGGTTTTTCAACTATCTACACATCTCTACCTTCAAAGATATGGAGTCTTACATTTCCTTTATATGCCTCATTAATGACATTATTCACCTACTAGCTTCATGTCCTATATGAGGATTCTTATTGTTTCACCTGCAATTCATTCAAATTATGTAGTTGTTGAATAATGATCCTTTTTGTTCCACTCTTCTTGAGTTCTTATCCACTTTTCGTTACTTTCCCTGTAGCTCTTTATTGCTTCAGTCAAATTCTACAATCTTTTTCATGCTTCCATGACTCTGATATACAATCCTAGGCTTGAATTTATCTGATTATACCTCTAATTCTACAAAATGTGCAAGAAACCATTTTGTTAGGATTATGCATATTGTAGAAAATTGTCACTTAATGTTATAGGTCCTTTTTCTGCTCAACTCTTGAAGAATTATATCACAATTCTCCAAATTATAATAATTGTAAGTTATTCTCCTCTGAATCATATTTCCAAAAAATATACTTATTCCTAATTCTAATCTCTGAGCTGAAAGTTATGGCTTCCTGAAAAATCCATTTTCACCCCTTTTGTGCATTTTTCCACTGGTGTAATTTTATTGAAAGGCCAACTTCTGTCAACTGCAAAAGAAAATATATCAGGAACTATAGAAACTTTTGTATGATAAATAGTTAATAATAATGACAAGGAATTCATAAAAACTCTCATATTTTCTATTTGATGCACCAGTCAAAAACTACAGCAATATGGAATCTGCAACTTTGTCCTTTTTCACCCCTTTTCCAAACTTGGAATTTTTAGCAAAACTTACTATCTCACAATCTATGCACTTCTGGAAAAATTTCACTAAACCAAAGTTGTTTTTCTTGATGAGTATATAAAATATGAATAACTAATTTTTCCAATTTTGTGATCTAGGATCACTTTTCATCCTCTGAAAATCTCAAAAATCCCCAAAAAGTGGCATGAAATAGTGGATTTTGGCCTATTTCAGCATCTCCATTCCAATCCCCGTAGGATTTATTTAGTTATTTCATGGGTTATTTTCATGTCTGTTTTATGGACTCTCCCCAAGAGTTTCATCTTAATCTCGACCTCTGCCAATGATCTGGACCCAGATCTTTAAAAACCATTATTTTGCATTTTTTGACAAATCCAAGTAGAATTGGACAATGTCCCTCTTCGTCACTTTTGTAGATCTCCTCTCCATAGAAAAAAAACACAAGTTTCATCTCAATCCAACTTGATATGCTCTAGTTATGGAAAAAATATGAAAATGGCTCGAGATTGTCTTTTTTTTTTTTTTAATTATGGAACAATTTTTCCTAAGTGTGATATGCATCGTCGATCTCAACTCGGAAGAATTATGGACCGTTGATATGCTCTCTATCGATGATCGAATATCGATGGTCAATGATTTCCTTTGCGAACCAATCCTTCCCACTGATCTCTCTGACACTTGATCATCGACCATCCATTGTTTTTCTCTGCAAACCAAAATTCGCCCACGAATCTCGCTGATGCCCGATCATCGGCCATCATCCATTGGTCATCTTCCCCGACAAACAAATACTATTCCCAAATCTCTCTGAACCTTGACCATCAGCAATTTTCCATCTATTTTTTGATGTGGCAAGACACATGCATGCTAGCATGGCATGACACATCATCTTGAGGCATCAACTGGGATGACATGGCATGAAATGTCATCTCCTTCCTTTCCTTCATCATCCATCGACAATTTCTCTTGGAAGAATCTGAACTTTTCACTAATTATGTCGATGCTCGACCATTGACGATTGAAGATTAGAGATATCTCTTGTCGAACTTCAACACTTCGCCAAAACTTGTCGATCCCCAAGCATCGGTTGTCGATTAACGAAGATGTCTCTTGGCTGAACTTCGGCACTTCTCCAAACTCATTGATCTGTGACCATCATCCATCGGTGGTCAAAGGTTTTTGTTGGTGAATGAAAACTTCTCCAAATTCCCTCGATCTCGAACCATTTCTCGTCGACGAACGGAAATTTCTGCTGACGAATGAAAACTTCGCCAAATATTGTCAATCCCAACCATCAGTTGTCGGCGACCCGAGATTTCTATGGTGAACTGAAATTTTTTCCAAAACTTGTCGATCCCCGACCATTGGCCGTTGGCGATTAGAGATTTATGTTGACAAATTTCAACACTTAGCAATTTTTGGCCAAAACCTAGGTGATTTTGGGTCGTCTATCTCCCGATCAAATTGATATCGACCGTTGATTTCTTCTAACTTCTCAAATGACCAAAAATGAACATGGATCGTCGATCTTCATGATTTTCCAAACCACTAAAATGAATCTCAGTCATTGATCTAGTAACTTTGTCAAAATTTGAAAACATTAGGATTTTTAAAATTTTCAAGAATGAATCTGTGTCGTTGATCTCAAGATTGAACAGAATCTCGACTGTTGATTCTATGAAATCTTCCTTGTGCTACAATGACCATTAAAATAAAAAAAATTCAACCTTCCAAGTAAAATTTGGCTCTACAACTCTGTAGATCGAATCCATTAACTTATTAAACAAACTGAATAATTTAAAACTCAAATTTTCCCATGAATTTGGGGATCTTTCTCTCTAATCTTTCTATTTTTCCCTAATGTCACTCAGATCAAATTCTACCACATTGAATTTCTCAAATTCTCACTCGTTTTGGCCCATACAAGTCTGGTGTTTCAACCAGAAGCTCTGAAACCAACGTACCCATCCACCAACAGGCTAGGCACACTGCCTCAAAAACACACTTCCATAATTGATTTTGAATTATAATAATAATCAATTTGAAAAGAAGCATGAAATAATCACATGTGTTAATCAAGATTCATGCTCAACCATCCAAGAAAGCAAAAATGTGCCATGCAAAATAATAACCAGCAAGAATGAACATGAAAATACATCTTGGAGATAAATATACACAGCGGAATATAAATTATGCAGAAAACACAAAGATCACTTATCTTTCAAGTAAACACTCACCTACTAGTTGTAGACCAAGGACGTTCTCTCAAAAATGGTGTCTCCCCCGAGATAGGGCTATGAATCCACAAGGACAGATGTTAGGCCAAATATAAAACACACAATAGTTGGCTAACTAGCTCTCAGGTTTTCCCAACCACACAACAATTCTAATTTCTATCTCTCTTTCCCCTTCAACAAATAAATGTACCCCTTTCTCTACCATGCAGTCCCTCAAGATATTCCATTTCTCTCCAGGGATCCAGTGCTACTGGTCAGGAAATAACCATGCTAGAAAATCCAAGGACTCTTAGTTGTGACAGTTCTTTCATAACTACCATCAATATCATGCCCATAGACTTCCATTCCAACCTGAAATGATCAGTAATTCCTCATAGACATCTCACAATGGCTCTCCTCCTCCAAAAATTTGTTTCCATGCTCCAACCAAGAGCACATGAATTAGCAAGAGTGAATGAGGAAGAATCCCAATGAAAGAGTGTAATCGTAAATGGAGAAGAACAAATAAAAACCCCCAAAATAGCCCACAGGTAGGGTTTATATAATTACATTAAATCAAAAACCACATGGCCTTCCTCCCAGGAAGCTCATGTAACCACTTTTCTCAATTAAAACTGATATGGGTAAATAAAATATAATAAAAATATGTATCCCCTTAACCCCCCTCTCTCATGGAATCATAGCCCCCTATATCTTGTCCTTGTTTGTCTTGCAACCAACGATGTATTTTATTAATGTATATAGAAGTGTTACATTTTTTAGGAACTCTGGCCCCTTTCCAACTTTGTTGGCTCACCATCCTAAGTCACATTTACATAATAGATTCTAGTTCATAAGGATTAAAATCAGGGTGTTACAGTTCTCCTACTTATCAACTAGCAAAATATGTGGCGAAGGCTCTAGGCCCCCTGGTTGGAAATATGGACTTGTTTATTAAGGATTCTTCTAACTTCATAACAGTAATCAAGAATGAAAGGGTGGAACTTGATGATATCATCATCAACTTTGATGTGGTTTCCTTGTAAACAAACATACCCCTTGGCGAAGCTATTAGTATTATCAAGGAATTCATTAATGTTGAAACCACCAAACTAGTAGAAGTTTTCCTTCGATCAAACTTCTTCAGCTTCCAAGGAGTATTCTATGAACAAATGAGTGATGTAGAAATGGGATTTCCCTTGTCCCCCATTGTGGCCAGCCCTTTTATGGAAAATTTTGAAGAAAGGGCACTAAACACATACCCCATGAAACCTAAGAGATTGAAAAGGTATGTAGATGACACTAATGTAGTATGGCCTCATGGGAGGGATGAGCTCAAAAAATTCCTTTACCACCTTAACATCCTTTCAGATGATATCAAGTTTACCATGAATTTGGAGGAGAACAACGAAATTCCATTTTTGGATGTTCCGATCCATAGAAAACAATATTTCTACTTGGGACATCAAGTCTATAGAAAGAAAACACACACTAATAGATATTTGCACGAATGTTCTCATCACCATCCCACCCAAAATATGGGAGTTTTGAACACCCTAACCATGGGAGCTATTAGGATCTTTGATGAAGAATTGTTGGATCAGGAGAAGGATCACCTTACCAAGGTTTTCAAAATAATAGGGATATTAGGATAGCAATCAATAGAGCCTTGGAAAAGATGAGAGTTGAGCCATGTTCTAGAAACAATCACCTTGGCAAGATATCCTACCTTCCCTACATCAAATGAGTCTCTGATAAAATTTCCAAAGTGTTGAGAAAGAAAGAAATTATGACCTTATTCAAACCATTGGAAACCATAAGACATGAGATGAGATCAGTCAAAGACATCTCACACCACTGCCAATATAAAGGAGTCTATAAGGTGATGTGCTTGTGTGGTAAATGTTACATCGGGGAAACATGATGATATTTTCAAGTAAGGATTAAACAACATAGATCTGATATCAAGAATGTATGCACATGTACCTCGACCCTAGCAGAGCATTCCAATGTAACCAAGAATCATTTGCTCCTTGAAAATACTAAAATATTTGCCAAAGAATATCACTACTTCAAGCGTAGAATCAGGGAAGCCGTCGAAATCATTAAACACCTTAACAATCTTAATAGGGATGGAGGTATGGAGATTAGTGAGAACTATATCCCATTAATCAAAAATAGAGTGAACAATTAGAGTAAGGTAAGTCTCCTTCTTCTCCTTTCAGTTATGTTTTTTGTTTTTGTTTGTTGTTTTTCTCTCTCCTTATTTCTTCTTTTCTCCTTCCATCTTTTCTTTCTTTCTCCTCCCTACTACTTTCTCCCTTTGCTATGATTTTTAGGTTTTTAAGTTTTCAATTTGCTTTCCTTTTCTTCCTAGTTTTTACTCCCTTACCTTCTTTTATTTTTCCTCCTTCCTAGTAATTCGTCCTTCTTGTGTTCCCTCTCATGTTGGAAGATTGGTTGTTGTCATTGATGTCAACCCTAGTCATTGGTTTGGACCACAAGATTGATGAAGGTATTTGGACATGAAGGAAAGTGCACATGCAGACACAACACCCATGGTTGGATAGTATACATCATGTTGTTTCTGGTGGTAGGTGACACATCACGTGGATCCTCATGGTTGAGGAGAAATGAATTTTTGAAGATGACAAAGTGAATTAAAGAAGGAAGTACAGGTCAGCCTTGAAGATAATTAAAGAAAAGAATTACAAAATAAGAAAGTGTCAGGTCGAACCTAATGTTAAAAGGAAGTGACATAAAGGGTATAAATACATATCATTATACATTCATTTTACACACACAAGTTGAATTTCAGAGGAAATCTGACGTAAAGAAGGTCAGATTTCAAGGGAGGATAAAGTCTTTTGGTGATGTGTTCTAAGGTATGTTATTTACAGGTCATCTTACCATTTTCTCTATAATGTTTTTTCTAGAACGATTTAGATGGTTAAATTGATATGGTATTGAGAAGACATATCTAGGTACCTGTGGTAAAAATTCCATCTCCTTATTCGCTATACTTTTGGAGATACACTATGTGGAAGATAGGTTTTTTTTTTTTTAACTAGAACGGTTATGTTGCATTAATCGGTTTTTAGGCAAGCCTGAATCAGAAAGTTACATATCTAAAGAAGGTTGGTGACCTCTAACAATGCTGCCAACCTTCTTGTGGACGTCTTGGGAAACCCATCCCATTCGCTTCTTGAACTAATTCGTGAAAATGACAAAAATTGCTTACATGAATAAATTCTCACAAATTGTGAGCAAAGTAGAAGACAAAAGCAAAGCATTAAACCGGGGGGGATGAGGTTTTCCCCTTAATGTAGGGGTCTAGCTTTTTCTGAGATCCTAAATAAATGTTGGAGGCCGCCTCCTTTTCTCTGCGCGCTTTATTTGTCTTTCGCCCTCTGGTAAGGGGTGGAGATGGACCATTGTCTTCCGGTTCAAAAGTTTCCTCAGAGACTGAAACAACCAGGTCTGCATTGGAAGAAGGTTCC
>ML802093.1:230004-259703 GCA_009831015.1 Picea engelmannii
AAACTTAGACGTGGAAGGAGGCTTAGATTTGGGTCTTGCCGAGCGAACTAACGCCTTGAATGCTTCCAACCGGTCATTTCCTATCTTGGCATTTGAATCTGAGGCCATGGCGGACGACCTCCAGCACCAGGACGCAGCTATTACGCGTGCAAAGTCTACGAGGAGTCTTGATCGCGCACCTGCAATGGGACGCTGGTCGGCTGCTCCCCACGAATGGACGCTGGTCGGCTGCTCCCAGCGTTCGCRCCCCTGAATGCTAATTCGGCTGGTCGGATCTGTATGCAAATCGCGCCCCTGCAACCAATGAAACTCTGGACGGCTGCTCCCCACGGATTTCCTCTCACCTGCAAAACGAAAAAACCAGAGCGGGCGGCTAGGGTTTAGACCCTAGCCGCGTTGAGCTCCTCTCGCCTCGACTCGTCATTTCCTACAATGCATCATTCGGCTTAAATTTTTTGTGTGGAAGATAGGGTTTTTGACTAGTCTTGAAGCTAGTCATAAAAATGTGTTCCGGGTAAAAAAGTCATAACTTCTTCATAGAGAATCCAAATGAAGTGAGACAAATTTCATTGGAAATAGTACGGGTTGTATTTTCTTGTGTGTGAGTTACATAATATGATGTTAAATATTGAGCACGGGGCATTCTATACAAGTTCTCTCTCCTGAATAAACCATAATTGAATAAGGTCTACCATTCTCTCTATAACTTCTTTTTGGGGAGGATTGAAGGAGTGAAACTTGGAGGAGTTTCAGAGAATACATTGAGTAATATTATCTACATATCAGAGTATTCCAAGAATTGAAGAATTGCAGAAGTTGAAGAAGTCTCAGGAAGCATTATCAGGTTCTATGTAATGGTTGGTTGATGGTGATGATTTAATGTAAAGTTTTATTATCTCTCATATATTCTTGGGTGGAAGGAAGGGGCAAGGATGGAGAGGTCAAACCTCTCTTTATATTGGATGATCGTATCTTCCTCTTGAAGGTTTATCCCTCCCTTTATATTTGGAAATTGTAACTACCTTTGAAAGTCATCACTTCCCTTGAATAATAACTATTGATTATTTCTCATATATTGTGCATGATGTATTGTGGTGTATTGGTGTAACTCTTATACTATTGGTCATTTCTTATTGGATATAATTGAATGGTTTAAGTATAATTTGAATTTTTTTTTAAATTTTACTTGATATTGATTCACCCCCTCTTAGTATCAACATCTCCTTCATGTATTTCTTCCCTCTTAGAAATGTATTTTAGTTTGTGAATGCATTAAATTCTTTGTTCTAGAATATACCTCTTTAATAAATCATTAATAATTAGTTAATTATATTCTTTTATGTTTTTAAAGGTTTAAACCCCTTTTTTACTTTATATTATTATTACATATTATACTTTATTATTATCGTCTTATATACATCAAATAACTCTATGATCTTATTAATACCTTAATAATAATGTTACTATTTTCTACCTTAATTTAACAATACCTAAACCTACTATTATTATATTAATAATAATAGTACTATTTGCTACCTTAATTTAACAATACCTAAACATGATATTATTATATCAATACCTAAACATGATATTATTATATTATTATTGCATATTATGCCTTATTTTAATTATTATACCTTAACCTAATAATACCTAAAATTTCCTTTTTACTACTTATCACTAATAGTATTATATTATTATTACCTATTATTCCTTACCCCTATAATTACTATATTAGCATTACATATTATTCTTAGCAAGTTTTTATTAATACATACTAAATTTTAGGATTAACTATTATTAGGACCTTAATAATACCTAATAATATTACTATTATCATTACATATTATTATTAGTAAAGTATTATTAATACCTATTAATACTATCAATCCCTTATTAGTACTTATTACTAATAGTATTATATTATTATTACCTATTATTCCCTATTATTAAAATTTTAGGGTTATTTATTATATAATATTTATGGTTAGGTCCTTAATAATACCTTAATATTACTACTATTATCATTACATATTATTATCAAAGTATTATCAATACCTATTAATATTATTTTCCCTTATTACATTTTACATTTTAGGGTTAACTACTTTATTAAAATTTATTTATACTTTACTAAGCATTTTAGGGTTTAGGGTTTCTGAGCTAGCGTCTGTAGTTTTTCTCTAGGGTTCTGGTATCTAATTTTTTCATAATTATATGCTTGGTCTCCCTCTTCACCTTCTGTATTATTTTCCCTAATGATGGATCCAATTAGAGCTCTGAAATGTTGACAATAAAAATGACGACTGTGGACTTTATGAACGATTATATTAACCACTTCCACCATAGAAATCTAAAATAAATAAATTAATCTTGTACAACCAATTCCTCAAAAAAGGAATTTAATTATGACCTAAACAGGGGATCTACATTAAAATTGAAAAACTTTACCGGTATAACAAATTACATGCAAATTTTACATGTACATCAATCGATTTGATCGTTAGCTATTTTGTATGGAAAATATGAGAGCTTGAACATGGATTTGATGTAGGAAAATGACTCAACATATGTTGGATTTCTGCAACAAAAGACACAAGAGAAACCACAATCTCCAAAAATATAGAACAAAGAGAGTGGAAAAGAGAGGAACCTAAATCCAAGGTTGGACTAGAAGTTCTTTGATACCAATGTTGTGTTGAGCATATGTTATCATTGATGTCAAAGAGGTAACATACATGGAGCACAGAAAGTATGGCGCATAGGCAGAGGAAGTGCGTGAAAGGTAAATATAAATGCAGAGGAAGACTGGAAGATGCAGAGATTACCATGGGAATGCATGAAGTGAAATCAAATAAAAAATATTTTGAATAACCCTTGCAGGTGTCGATGAACAATGACCCTTGGATCAAGATGAAGGAGTAATTGTGACCGTCAACTATAAACTCCAAAGGTTTTGTTTGTGTGTTTATCCTAAACAATCAATATTGAATCTTGGATAAAGGTCTATTTGAATCAATGAACAACATCTACCTTGGGTCAGAGTCCGATATTGAGAAGGGGTGACAGTCTAAAGAGTTTCAGAGTCATCATATCAGAGTGTATAGTTGGAGGAATAATCCAATGAAATATAGTCCAACATATGATCAAGATTTATTCAGAGTAGTCAAATCAATGGCTAAGATGATGATGCATGGTGTTGGATTTTATGGGTTGACCCGGGTTCTACTTTAGGTTTCCAACAAAACCCTACAAACCATCGACCCTTATGAAGACCAGAAGGAAACACTGCGCATAGAGTGCACAATGAAATCTCACCCGAGATGGCTTATGGGTGACTGCAGGACCCAAATGTTTGCAATCATGGAAGGGAGGATATTGTGGGAATGATAGACATTATTTCTACCTCAACATACATCATATATATTATTCTAACACATCATTATATCCATATCTACCATTTTTCATTCATTAAATTTCATTCTGCATTAATTCTGCTACACTCTATTGTGCACTTCATTTTACTTCTACCATATTAATTAATTCATAATAAAAAAATTGCAAGAAATAAGATAATCATTCCACACATAGACACAAAATTACTGTGTTTCACCCCCCCTAGGCTACACCCACAAAGCTATGGATTTATTCACTCTTTTATTATTCTTCATCAAGTTATAGAATTGTGCGCATTACATTTGAGGCTAACAAGATCGCACTAAGCTCCACACCTTGCGACCTTAACCTTGATTATAATGAAAATATCTGAAAAACTCTTTGCTCATATATCTATCTCTATCTATATCTTAGTAATGATACTAGATATCATATATCTCAACCAACATTAGCCTCTCCGTTATGCCACTACCATCTATTTATATTAGAAAAAGGGGTTAACACCCATTACAAAAATGACCAAAACCCTAACCCACTAACCCTATTTGGATTAGGTTTGTCCATGTTACAACTCCCTAAGCATGGCTAGTCCAAAATCCAACCATTTTCCTCGTTGATCCTTGTCTTTCTCCCTTCGTGTCACTTTCATTCTTTCCTGGCATCGTGTTTCCCTTCTGGTCCATTTCCTAACTTCCTTCATTAATTACTACGCTTTTCCCCAAAATGGCTTGTTCCAAAAATCCCCCAACACTCGGTTGAGGCTTGTCCAGAGCCACTGAGGTAATATGTGTCTCCTGCACTGACTTCTCTAGCTCCTGGAACCTGCCTGAAATTATTCAACTCAAGATTTTACTTGCGCGCTCTTTTCTTCTATAGTCTCCACAATCCGCAAAGTAATATGCTCCTTCAACAGTTCTCCATTTTCCAATCTGACTTGTTCAATATGACCCTTTGTTGCATCAATCTCATTAAGCATTTGTTCTGCTCCTTCTTGTAGTGGTTCCAATTGAGTCTGCCTTGACTGCTTGTCTTCTTGTATAGTCTTCATCTCTGCCTGCAAATTCTTCGTTTCTTGCACACTTTTCAACCTATCTGGTATTGTCAACATTTTTTTCTTTTGCTTTTGCTTCAGTTCTCGCACTGCAGTATTTACCCCTTCTTATTTCTATTCTAACTCATGTAGTTTCTCATCCTCCTGCAGATTTATCCATAACTACACGCTCTTATTATACAACTCTTTGATTTCCACGATGATCAATGCAATGCTTTCCTTATGACTTGTAACCTCCTTCTCCCTCTATGTTCTTACTTTTGGTGGAGTGCTAGATGCGAGGAGTTCTATCAACTATGTAATGTGGCTTATATATGTCTCCATAGCATGCACTATTTTCTCAATTTTCTCCTATGTTGGTATGTTCTCTCCTTGCACGCTATCAGGAATAGTTATAAATACTTCTTCCACCTATTTCTCTATTCTGCCTGTTGAAGCTAGGTTTGAAAATTTTCACCTTTAAAACTAAATTTTTTCTCTTTCGGGATTCAGTTTTTCATAAGGTATAATCCTCACTATCAGTCCCAAAGACTGGTATCGAAGTCCCGAAATGATTTCATTTCTTCGTTATAATTAAAGACAGAAAGCTCAAGTGTTATTAAAGTCTAGACACACATTCTATAAAGTGTTTCAAATCAAAATAATTTAAAACCCTAAAGGAGTTAATTAACCATCCTTTAATCTTTCAGGATTCGGGATTTACTCAGAACAACACCTTTTTAATACATTTTGAATCAAGAAATCTCGATTCCTGATTTCCTGAAGGAAGTGAAAGTCAGTCTTAATCCTGATTAACTAATTTAAAACTAATCCCATCCTGATTTCGGGATTCGGGGTTTAGTGGTGACATACCTCATGTAACCGCGATCCCTGAAACCCCGAAACGTGAAGTCCCGACTCAATATGGAAGTTAAGGCTTAAAACTAATCTCATCACGATTTCGGGATTCGAGGTTTAGTGGTGACATACCTCATGTAACGGCGATCCCCGAAACGTGAAGTCGCAACTCAATACTGAAGGATCCCCGAAACCCTGAAGCGCGAAGTCATGACTTAATATTGAAATTTAAAGAGAACTAACTTCATTTTAAAAATACATTTAATGGTAATTAAACTTCTTAGGTACTTTCTTTTCGACCTCTGTCAAAAGAAATTTTTTGAATGTTGATTTTAGAATTGTTGAAATACGGCCACACTAATAATGGATAGATCGTGATTTATGTGACACAAATGTGTATCTTAGAAATATTCTCTGCATTAAAGGTATTAAATTCTTAACGGTTGCACCAGTACTTTCACCATAAAATGAATTAAAAGAAAATTAGAGGTTTGTGTTTTGAAACCTATTCTCTCTTTTTCTATCAGAAGTAAGATAATATAGCCGAGATTTCACACCTATATTTTGTGACAGGTTTTCATTCCAATACAGAGTCATGGCACCAAAGAAGGGACCTAAGAAGAGTGAATATACAACTGAGAGTTTCAGCCCAGAAGGAGAGCCATCAACAAAGTAAAAGTATTATTTGGAAGAGATTTACTTCAAAGAAAATGGAAAAATGGAGAAGATCATGAAAATGGTTTTGGATCTATTTTTTAACAAATAGTTAGTCTCTAAGAATTAGGAAATCACCAACCGTCCTAAGATTGGTGGTTTTGTATAAATGTAATTTTTCAAGACTAAGAAGGGGTTTTTTTCTGGATGAATTGTAAAAAAGAAAAACTTTGTTCTGCCTGAATTAATATTATATAGATTGAAGATTCCAGATCTAGTCAAGCCTGAGTTATGTGTTTCTCTGTCATTCAATTTTTATTTCATACTTTTGTTTGAAGTGTTTAATGTGGTAACTTCTATTATAGTGATTGAACAGTCAGATTATCAAATCGTTTGCAATTTTTCCTCTGTATCAGCTTTCAGTGGATATAAGACCTATGAACGTTTTAGGACTCTGAAATTGTATGCTTCTGCAAAGTTATCATCCCTTTTTCTTGTATTAACTTAAAATGAGATTCTTCTTAAATTGATGCCTCATTTTTATTATACAACTACATGTTTCCTTTTTCTTCATTCTGTACACTGTCTCCTTTAAATTTGATTCAGATACTAGAAAAGGCCTTTATTTATGTTATACTATTGATTCATAATTTAGAAGTTCTATTTTTATAAATTTGAACCAAAAATTTGCGACCCTTGAAAATATTCTTGATTTACAAAAAAGAAACCCCCATCTTTCATGACTGTTCTAGTTACCAGATAGCCCAATATAGAACCCGTTCTATCTGATCAAACGAGCATTGCGTTAAACCTATTCAATACCATCTTACAAATAGAAAATACACGAGTAGAACTTGAAAGATCGTCGGCTACAATTGAAAGGGATATTAGCAAACAAGAACAATGGGAATCTAGACAGAGACAGTTAAGGAACCAACTGTGATCTCGGTTTCCTTTAAACTAGTTCTTTTTACCCATTAATTATCTCTACCTTTTTGGATGCCTTGACGGTATAATTTAGAGCCTTAAAGTATAAACTCAGGAACAACATCTTTTTGGTGTCGTTGTCGGGGACCGAAGAAATGAATCTTTTCCCTGGGAAGAACGACATTGACACTTTCTTTCTTTGATAGTGAACAAAGATCGAAAAAACTTCTAAGGCTACTTTTATCTTTCACTTGGCGACTCCACATTTTTTAAACTGGCTTCTAGTCGAAAGAACACCAGAAAGAAATCGGACGACAAGCAGACTTCGCCAGTTTCTGATCTGGAAAAGATTTTAAAATCAAGAAGATCTCTTAGGCAAATCATTTCACCAACACATGTCATCTTTCAACCAAATTATTCATGGTTGAACATCAGAGGAACACTTGAGAGATCCCTCTCCCTCCCCCTGTCGATCGATACATGCTCTTTTCCCAAAGTCCAAACTCCTACTATCGAATGCTTCGATAAATGTCCTATGTATCCTGATTTAACCCTCGTCAATTCTCCAATATATTCATCTTACAAGCCTGGAGAAACACGTTCTCTTCACCTTGGGCTTCTTTTTCCAGTTTCATGTGCCCTGACGATCAGTTCCCCACAACCTTTCTTTCACATTCAAGTACAACCCAAGTTTCAATCTCAAATCTATCAATGGTTGCACACGGAGGTGCGGGGGCTGGAGGCGGTGCTGTAGGTGGTGCCGCAGGTGGCCAAGTACCGCTCCCTAGAATTTTTACTAAGGTGGCTACCAGATATGCACCTCTTGTCCTCTCGGTTCCCCTACATGACCTTCTAGAAAATTACATGAAAAATCTCCCAAAATTTACCAGGGAAGGCAATTTAACCGCACAAGAGCACATCAATTTCTTTGACCAATTCGTCGATATCCTAGGACTCGAACACAAAGATGTCTACTCCAGACTCTTAGTACAAACTTTTGAAGGGCAGGTCAGAACCTGGTTCCGAGCCTTAGGAGCAGGATCTTTAAGGTCATATGATGAACTCGAAAGTGCTTTCATCAGGAAATGGGGAGAAAGAAAAGATCACCTCTATTATCTGGCTAAATTTGGGGCTCTTAGAAAGAAAATTTTTGAATCAGTTCTCGAGTTCACCCAAAGATTTAGTAAATTGAACAATAAAATTCCCATCAGGGTCAAACCTTCTCAGCCTGCAGCGAAAGTAAATTTCGCTGGAGCTTTCAACCTCGATTTCGCCTTACTATTGAGAGAGAGGAGATCGATAGACCTCACCAAGATGCAAGACGATGCCCTAGAAATCAAATCAAACATGATGGCTCCAGGAAAGCTAAAATCCAAAACGGAGGCTCGGAACAAAGAAACTAGAAGATACAGAGAACAAGGAGGATCTTCAAGGTTAGGAAGATCTTCGGGAGACAAAATGGACGACATGGCTAGGATAATTAAATAACTGTCTAATAAGATTTCAAAAATGGAATTAGAGAAGACTAAAAATGACCATTTTCCCAAAAACAATTTCAGAAGGAATCCCAACCCTCAAATCCCAGAAAGACAGATTAAAAATGAGGATTAGAAAATCCCAACCCCCTTCAAGAGTGAAAACTTCATTGGAGAGGAAGATTTAGAAGATATTGAGGAATTAGAGGAAGATATAAACAATCTAGGTGATGATGAGCCACAACCCTATTTATCAAGGTAAGATTATGAAAAAAACTTAAATAAAGAAAATAGATTGGAAAATGACCTAAACGATAGTACCTCTAAAGATTTGACCTACCAGGGTATTGCTGATGGTATAATGGCAGAGATTCAATAGAAGTACAATCTAAGGCCTAGAAACAGGAGTGTTACAATCACCCAAAATAAGAATATCTTGCCGAGGAGCAAGACAGACGAGATAGTTTCAAAAAATGTTGAAAAACAGACTGTAAAAACCGACCAAACGGACACACAGCCTACCAAGACTAAGGTAGCTGAAACACTCACAGTCAAAACACCGAAAGTGAAAGCTCCTGTAACTGAAACAAAACCTTCACCACAAAAGAAAGCTGATAAGAAGGGAGTCAAAGCCCAAAACATTGAGAATGACAAAATTGTGGGAAATTTCAATCTGGAAAACGAAATCAATAAAATCAAGATCCTCGTACCTCTTGTCGAGCTGGAAAAAAAACCAATGTACAGAAAACAAATTGTCAAGTTGATTAGTTTTTCGGAAGATGAAATCCAAGCCGACATCATTAACTTAGAAGACGACAAGTCGAGCATAGTTTTTGGCCCTCATTTCGAAGGCTCCAAAGACATTGTTGCTCCCTTCTATTTCACATTAACCTTGTTCGACCAACTACTCCATAATTGTATGCTTCATTCTGGAGCATCCCACAATGTAATGCCTAAAGCCATTATGGATAAATTGGGCCTCAAAATTACTAGGCCTTATGGAGATTTATATTCTTTCGATTCTAGAAAATTTAAATGTATAGGCATGATTAAAGACTTGGTGGTAAATCTAGCTCAAATACCTACAAAAAGCATTGTCATGGACGTAGTGGTCACTGATATCCCTATGAAATATGATATGTTGTTATCTAGATCTAGGGGTGCCAAGCTTGGGGGGTCCCTCCAGCTTGACATGACATTTGCTACGATCCCAATTTTTGGAGGACAGTTCACATGCCTGTACAGAGAGACCAGGTTAGCGTTCACGGTAAGTGATCCACGCAACCTGAATAATCACCCTGTATATATTGTTGATCAGGATCTAGGTAATTGTATCTTATCCATTGACGATGATATTGTCTTGGGTATAGATGAAATTTGTACAGAAGAAAAAACAAAAAAAGAAAAAAATAAACAAAGTGTATATAACACTGGTGTGTGGAAGATTTTTTTTGATGGCTCTTCATCTTACCTTAGAGCTGAAGCAGGGGTGCTCCTTGTGGCCCTCGATAATCAATTTGTAATCCCTTTTTCCTATAGACTCCAGTGGAATGTGGACCACACTAATAACGTATGCGAGTATGAAGCCTTAGTATTAGGGTTGGAAGCTGCTAGGAGAATGAAAATAAAAAACCTTGAAATCTTTGGTGATGCCGAGCTAATCGTAAAATAGGTAAACTGACAGTACTAGGCCAAACATCCTAGGCTGAGGTCTTATAGGAATTGCATCTGGGATCTGATCAAAAATTTCTTCTCCTATGTCAAAATCCACTACATTCCAAGAACTGAAAACCAACAGGCCGATACGTTATCCAAAGCAGCCTCAACCTTCACACCTCCCACTACTTTCAAACTAAAATATCATATACAAATGAGACACCGACCTTCCATACCAAATAACATACAACACTGGCAATTTTTTGAGGATCATGAACAACTGCGTAAATTTTTAGAATCAATAGAAGAGTTTGTTGAAACTCATGCCGACCAAGAAAACCAAAATGATCATGTTTGGATCATGCAAGAAGGGGAAGACCCCCAGGAACTTCACGATAAAATCGTCAATCATCATATGCTTGTTCTAAAAAATAACCAGATCCCTAAGGGCCTGATTCCCTTGGAAAGGTTATTTAATCAAGACGATATCCCATTAAGATCCACCTTACAACCACAACCTGAAGAGGTTGAGGACTGTGACATAGGTACCAAATAAATCCCTCGGTTGGTGAAACTGTCCAAATACCTGTCCCCGGAAAAGAAAAGTAAATATGTTGAGTTGCTTAGAAAGTATAAAGACATTTTCGCTTGGTCTTATGATGAATTGAGAACTTATGATACTTCTATAATTGAACATAAAATTCCTTTGAAACTTGGTGTCAAGTCTTTTAAACAGAAACTCATACAGATAAACCCTATTCTGCTACTAGTAATTGAAAAGGAAGTCAAAAAAATCTTGGATGCCAAAATCATCGTCCCACTAAGATATTCCGAGTGGGTGGCTAATTTAGTCCCAGTAAGAAAGAAAAATGGTGAAATCAGACTGTGTGTCGATTTTAGAAACCTAAATCGATCATCACTCAAAGACAATCATCCATTGCCTAAGATGGACCACGTTTTAGAGAGAGTAGTTGGAGCTAACAGAATGTCAATGATTGATGGTTTTTCAGGTTACAATCAGATCGCAGTACACCATGATGATAAGGAAAAAATAGCTTTCACTACCCCTTGGGGTACCTTCATGTACGATAAAATGCCTTTCGGCTTGATGAATGCAGGGGAAACCTTCCAATGAGCCATGGGCATTGCCTTCGTGGGTGAGAAAGATAAATTCATTGTTATCTATCTCGATGATATGACCATTTTTTCAAAATCTCATGCGGAACATCTAGTGCACCTAAAGAAAACTTTCGAGAAATGTCGTAAATTCGGTTTGTCCCTCAATCCCAAAAAATCTCATTTCGCTATGCAAGAAGGTAAGCTATTGGGTCATGTAGTGTCAAAAGACGGAATCAAAATTGATCCTAAAAGAATTGAGGCAATAGATACTATAAATATCCCTAGAAATGTAAAAGAAATCCAATCCTTCCTAGGAAAAATAAATTTCTTGAGAAGATTTATCCCTAACTTCGCTGAAATTGTGAAGTTGATCACAGATATGTTGAAAAAGAACAGTGAGATGAAGTGGACAAGTGAAGCCAAAGAAACTTTTCAACGAATCAAAAAATTTATCAGCGAAGCACCAGTCTTAGCAAGTCCTGATTACACAAAAGAATTTCTGATTTTTTCCTTCGCCTCCGAACACACTATCGCAGCTGTATTGTTACAGAAAAATGAAGAAGGCTTTGAAAAACCCATTGCTTTTTTCAATAAAAGTATGAGAGACGCTAAGTTGAAATATAATATACTAGAAAAACAAGCTTACGCAATGGTAAAGGCTCTCAAGGATTTCAGAACGTATGTATTACATTTGAAGATCATAGCCTATGTTCCTACAAGCTCAGTCACAAACATACTGGTTCAGCCAGATAGTGATGGGAGAAGAGGCAGATGGTTAGCTAAGATTCAGGATTTCTATCTTGAAGTCAAACCAACAAAACTCATTAAAGGCCAAGGTCTGGTTAAATTGTTGGCCGAATCCAACTTCCAGGCACTTGGAATAAATCAGCTACAAGAAGACGAGAGTTCTCTAGAAATAAATGAACTTGATTTCGCTACTCCTACGGTTGAGATTGAAGACAGGTTTTCTTCTTCAATCCGGTATCATGATATTGTTTCTTATTTATTGACCCTTCAATGTCCCAATGAATTAACCCCATCTAAAGCCAGGACACTAAAGTTGCATGCTATAAAATATTGAATTATAGACGGAAAACTATTTTGGAAGGACCCCCTGGGTTTTTTGCTAAGCTGCTTGGTCGAGATTGAAACTAAAAAGGTTATAGATGAGTTCCATGAGGGAGTGTGTGGAGGACACCACGCTTACCGAGCCATAGCTTATAAAATATTAAGAGCTAGATATTATTGGCCCAAACTTTTCACAGATGTAAATACTAAAGTCTGAGCTTATGTTCCTTGTCAGTTGTTTACAGGTAAACAGAAAATCCCAGCTTTACCTCTAATTCCAATTAATGTTGAAGCCCATTTTCAGCAGTGGGGACTCGATTTTATCGAAGAGATTCACCCACATTCTAGTGCTCAGCACAGGTGGATTCTAACCGCAACGGACTATTTTACTAAGTGGGTGGAAGTTATTCCCACAAGAGACGCGATTGACACAGTTGTAATCAACTTTCTGGAAGAAAACATTTTATCTAGATTCGGTTGTCCCTGAAAAATAGTCACCGACAATGCACAAGCTTTCAAATCGATGGCTATGGTAAGATTTTGCCAAAAATTCAACATCATATTAGGAAACTCCACAGCTTATTATCCGTAGGGAAACAGTTTAGTTGAATCATCTAACAAAATTCTGACAACTATGATAAAAAAAATATTGACTGACAACAAGAAGATATGGCATATTCATTTGAAATACGCACTATGGGCTAACAGGATAAGTACCAAAAGGGCGATCGGAATGTCCCCTTTTCAGATTGTTTATGGTATTGATGTTATTTTACTAATCAATCTAGCTCTACCTATAATGAAAATTTAGCAAGACTCAAATGAAGAACCTAACGACATTACCAGGAGAGCAAACCAGTTGGTCGAAGTTCAGCAAAATAGGATTGAAGTAAATGAAAAGTTGCAGAGATATCAGGATAAGATGAAGGCTTTGTTTGATCAGAAGGCTAAGGATAGAGATTTCCTCCCTGGAGATCCGGTACTAAAATTGAAAGCCAGAAGAGAAGACGTTGGCAAACACGACAAATTCGACTTGATCTAGTCCGGCCCTTATAGAGTCTCGACCTCAAAAGGAGAAAATGTTTTTTCATTAGAAAATCTAAATGGAGATATTCTAAGCACCCCTGCAAATGGGCGATATCTTAAACACTACATGCAGTAATACGTTTTCAAACTTTCATTGTATATACCGGTTTGTTTTCACGTTTTCTTTATTAGTCACATTGCTTTCAGTAGATTTATATATATATATATATATAAAGCAAGATTTTTTAGAGGATGAAAATACAAAGCAGTTCAAATCTAGCAGTTCATAGAGTTAGTATGAGTGTGTCTGACAGTTATTAGTTTTTCGTAGGAAAAGCGTGAGAACTCAAGAGACCAATTTTACTACAAGGGTAATCTGCATGGATAACCATGATAAATACTTGCCCTAAAGGTAATGAGTAAACAATTTTCTGGTTGTAAATACGACGAACTATTAAGGTATGAACTCTGACCTGAGAACATGAGTTAAAAATATCCTAAGAGGTACAAGTGAACGAGATGTTGATTTTTTATATATAAAAAAAATAAAATAAAAAAATATAATTTAAAAAAGAAAGAAATAAAATTTTATATAAATAAATGATTAATACTCGTTAGCACTCCCAAGTTTTCGAGATTCTCTCACCTTTCCACTTCGATCACTATCAATCTTACTATTCACCCAATCTTGTTTTTCTCCCTTTAAGTCTCATCTTAATTTCAGAAATGTTCAAACTAACTTTCGAAGCAAAGATAGGTAAAATCCTTTGTTTTTCCTAAGCCTTGGCTGAACCAGAAGTATGTCTGGGCTAATCTTAACCTTTTTAGTCCTTCTACCAAAAATGAAAAGATCGTTTTCACTCAAGTGAAGTCCCTAAAAAAAAAAAAAGTGTTAATAAATTTTCCCTAAGATTCTCCATAAAGTTAGAGTGTCTGAGGGCCCAAAGTAGATCAATCCAGATCTTTTTAATAAGTTGACAGACCTTTGCTATAATAATTTTTTTTCCCCTGAGTATGATACATACTTATTGATTGCGCCCACTTCATAACAAATATGTATAGAAAGAGATGGTGAAAGGAAAATCATTATTGATTGCCCCCATCTAACATAAAGAGGTGGTGAAAGGAAATTCATTATCGATTGCCCCCATCTAATATAAAGAGATGATGAAAGGAAATTCATTATATGATTGCCCTCATCTCACCATTTAAATGCTAAAATTAATGAAGTGGTGAAAGGAAATTCAATGTGGAAAATTCGATAACTTCACCAGGGTATTGAACAGGCTCGCTGGCAGTGAAGCAATGTCTCCATAATGGACAAGGTTGTTATACACAAATTGCAAGATGCTCTGGTATTTTTCTTCTTTCAGCTAGATTACACTCTAAGATTATGGGATTCCAGATTACACTCTAAGAGTCTCTCGATGCGAATACGATCAAATAAAAACTAGTAGAACGACTAATCTTGTTTTGATTATCTTGCACAAGTCTGAGGTCAGTTTTAGAAAGGGAAATCCAAGTGATCCTATTTCGATATTTTCAAATGCTTTAGTTTGGAAATTTTTATGAAGTTAAGGTTGGGATCTTTATCCCCTTAGTAGTTTTTGCAACTATGTCTCACACACCAAAATAACTGACCCCATTTACCCAATAAAAGGCACTAAGTCCGCCCATTCTCCTCGTCCCGCAAGGAGACGAGGTCCCCAATTGGAGCCTATGTTGAAGCTAGGTTTGAAAATTTTCACCTTTAAAACTAAAAAATTTCTCTTTCGAGATTCAGCTTTTCATAAGGTATAATCCTCACTATCAGTCCCAAAGATCGGTATCGAAGTCCCAAAATGATTTCATTTCTTCATTATAATTAAAGACATAAAGCTCAAGTGTTATTAAAGTCTAGACGCATGTTCTATAAAGTGTTTCAAATCACGATAATTTAAAACCCTAAAGGAGTTAATTAACCATCTTTTAATCTTTCGGGATTCGGGGTTTACTCAGAACAACACCTTTTTAATACATTTTGAATCGAGAAATCTTGATTCCCGATTTCTTAAAGGAAGTGAAAGTCAGTCTTAATCCTGATTAATTAATTTAAAACTAATCCCATCGCGATTTCGAGATTCGGGGTTTAGTGGTGACATACCTCATGTAACCACAATCCCTGAAACCCCTAAACGCGACATCCTGACTCAATACGGAAGTTAAGGCTTAAAACTAATATCATCGCGATTTTGGGATTCAGGGTTTAGTGGTGACACACCTCATGTAACCGCAATCCCCGAAACCCCAAAACGAGAAGTCGCAACTTAATACTGAAGGATCCCCGAAACCCCAAAACGTGAAGTCGCAACTTAATACTGAAGGATCCCCGAAACCCCAAAATGCGAAGTCGCAACTTAATACTGAAGGATCCCCGAAACCCCAAAGCGCGAAGTCGTGACTCAATACCGAAATTTAAAGAAAACTAACTTCATTTTAAAAATAGATTTAATGGTAATTAAACTTCTTAGGTACTTTCTTTTCGGCCTCTGTTAAAAGAAATTTTTTGAAGGTTGATTTTAGAATTACCGAAATACGGCCACATTAATAACGGATAGATCGTGATTTCTGTGACACAAATGCGTATCTCAGAAATATTTTATGCATTAAAGGTATTAAATTATTGACAGTTGCACCAGTACTTTCACCATGAAATGAGTTAAAAGAAAATTAGAGGTTTGTGTTTTGAAATTTATTCTCACTTTTTCTATCAAAAGTAAGATAATATAGCCGAGCTTTCACACCTCTCTTCTGTTATAGGTTTTTGTTCCAATACAGAGTCATGGCACCAAATAAGGGACCCAAGAAGAGTGAAGATACAACTGAGAGTTCCAGCCCAGAAGGAGAGTCATCAGCAAAGTAAAAGTATTATTTGGAAGAGCTTTACTTCAAAGAAAATGGAAAAATGGAGAAGATCATAAAAATGGTTTTGGATTTATTTTTTAACAAATAGTTAGTCTCTAAGAATTAGGAAATCACCAACCGTCCTAAGATTGGTGGTTTTGTATAAATGTAATTTTTCAAGACTAAGAAGGGGCTTTTTTCTGGATGAATTGTAAAAAGAAAAACTTCGTTCTACCTGAATTAATATTATATAGATTGAAGATTCTAGATCTGGTCAAGCCTGAGTTATGTGTTTCTCTGTCATTCAATTTTTATTTCATACTTTTGTTTGAAGTGTTTCATGTGGTAACTTCTATTATAGTGATTGAACAGTCAGATTATCTAATCGTTTGCATTTTTTCCTCTGTATCAGCTTTCAGCGGATATAAGACCTATGAACGTTTTAGGACTCTGAAATTGTATGCTTCTGCAAAGTTATCATCCCTTTTTCTTGTATTAACTTAAAATGAGATTCTTCTTAAATTGATGCCTCATTTTTATTATACAACTACATGTTTCCTTTTTCTTCATTTTGTACACTGTCTCCTTTAAATTTGACTCAAATACTAGAAAAGGCCTTTATTTTTTTTATACTATTGATTCATAATTTGGAAGTTCTATTTTTATAAATTCGATCCAGAAATTTGTGACCCTTGAAAATATTCTTGATTTACAAAAAAGAAACCCCCGGCTTTCATGACTGTTCTAGTTACTAGACAACCCAATATAGAACTCAGTCTATCTGATCAAACAAGCATTGTGTTAAACCTATTCAATACCATTTTACAAACAACAAATACACCGATAGAACTTGAAATATCGTGGGCTGCAACTGAAAGGGGTATTAGCATTCAAGAATAATGGGAAGCTAGACAGAGACATTTAAGGAACCAAATGTGATCTCGGTTTCCTTTAAACTAGTTCTTTTTACCCATTAATTATCTCTACCTTTTTGGATTCCTTGACGGTATACTTTAGAGCCTTAAAGTATAAACTCAAGAACAACACTGCCAGTGCACTTCTTTGCTTCATCCTTATCGAAATGAACTTGGTTAAGTGTCATCTCCATTCTCTTACTTACTTCATTGGCCAATTGTAAACTTGTAACATCTGCACATGCTCTTGACTGAATTTCCTATGCAACACTTATTTGAAGTTTATACATCACCTTAGTTGGAATATTGGGCAGTGCCAAGTCCAAATCATCTATGTCTTTCAGCGGATTATGTGTTGTATCCTCATCGACCTACAACATTCACTCGTTGATATGGAAATGTTGACTCCCAATGGATATGATTTGTACTGTCTCTTATTCTATAAATATTCTTTCCTGAGAAATTTGTTGTTGTTATGCCTGCTCATTTTGTTGTGTTGTAGTAAGTTTCAATTTCTCTAGTAGGGACTACCTTTTCTCATTACGTGGTTGCTGCTATTACTCATGTAGGGGCTTCCTCCTTGTGACATTTCTTCAAACATTTACATGCCATCATTGTTTTCGCGAACTTCGTTGTTGGATCATTTATCTATCTAATAATCATTCCCATAGATCCTTTTCCAGTCCCATATGTGTTCTTTATTGCATTTTCTAGGTCTTTTTCTTTGGTTTTATCATCCATGTACTACTTTGATTTTGTGTCGTTTGTTGACAATCCTGCGATTTCTGAAATTAATTCCACATCTATGGATAAAATCCTCTCCATCCATAAGATGCCTCCATGTACTAGTGCCAATAGTTATTTGACACGTGAATTTACGTCTTTTCCTCTCCCAAAGTGAGGAATATCTAGAAATTTAATGATCCTTATGTTATATAGTCCTACAATCCATTGTTTCGGATCCAAAATGGGATACCCTGATGGACCCTCTCCTCTACTCTCCATGTACACTTGTTGCGCAAACTCAAGAACTTCCCTTTCTCTGCCACATCATGATAAACATACTTTAGTTTGTTAACATACCCTAACATGTCACCGACTACTTAGACTCCTTCATGTATCTGTGGCAGTGACAATGTTAATTCCTTCTGCTTGTGTAGTGTTTCTACTCCTGCAGGTTTTTCCCTAGTCTTCTTATTTCCTGTCGATGGCCCTGTCACTTCCATTGGATTCTCTTCATTATCTTCTTCAGTGTTTGAGTCTTACTAGTTTGTAATGTCCTTAAACTGTACTTGTTCCTTCGACTGCTACACTGGATTTGATATAGGGTATTGTGGTTATTTATCCTGTTCTCTGGGCTCATCAAAATATATTCCCTCACCATTTTCCTCATCCAATTGTTTTTCTTCTCCTAATCCAATTTGTTGTGTATGGTTTTTCTTTGTGCTAGGGTTTTGTGTTTCACCCCACGGGTCAATATCCATTTCCTCTGTTGCTAGATCCTATTATTCTACAATAGTGGGACTACTTGGTTCAATGATTGGAGATGGAATTGTGTCCACAGCCACCACTCCTTCTGGTTGATTCGAGTTTTCTTCATCGGATGTTGTGTTATGTAGAGACCTCGCAACACTACGTGTTTTTCTTGTGACCCGACTAGGAGCTGCCAACTTTGGTGGCACCATTTTGATAAATCTAGAACATGTCACTCTCAATTGTAGGTAAACACCTCAGTCACCTACTCGAACTAAGTTTTCTTCCTTGGCTCTCATTTTCACAAAGTCAGAATGAGTCCTTTTTGTTCACATTTTCTTATTTTATAAGTCGTGTCATAAATGATCTGTCGCATCATACTTTTTCGTTCACCTCTTTTTCTCTTTCCATTTGTTTTCTATCTCAGCATGTTGTTTTTTCTTCTTGGTTACATTTTTTTGGTGAGCAATATATTCAAGTTATTTTCATACCAATTACTATCTTATGTGTGTTGTATCATCTAACTGCATGTGTAACACTTATCCATCTACTGCATCCTTTTGTATTTTTCTTTTTTCTCCATTTTTTTTTCCTTCTTCTACTATATACACTATTTACAATTCTAATTTTTTGCACTCCATCTACTAAGGGTTATTGGGTCGACTATCCCTATACATTTTCGGCCGACTTCCATTCACCAATCCTTGCTGCTAAAACTTGTAACTACACAACACTTCCATATGTCATAGACTTTATCTCATATGGCCCTAGCCAATGCATCCTAAATTTTCCTAGGTGTTGTAAATATTTGTTTTCATAGAGAAGAACCAGATATCCTTCCTCAAATTTTTTATTCTTAATGTGTCTATCATGCCAAGCTTTATCTTCAGTAAATGAGTATGCTTCTTGTCCTCCCACATTTTATAATACCTCATATGTAAATGGAGTATGCAAGGGATCATATAGACAAGCATCATTAAAATTCCTCAAGTCTACACAGATCCTTATTACCCCTTTCTTCTTCTCCTAAACTACCATAGGGATAATGCACTCAGATTCTTCAACCGGTTCTATTATACCAGCCTCTAACATTTTATCAATTTATTCTTTAACTTTATATTTATATATTGGATTCATCCTATAGGGTATTTGTATTATTGGTCTGGCATCTGGTCGTAGAGGGATATTCATTTCTCCAATTTCTCCTACTACCCCTTTCATTTCTGAAAACATCGCTGGAAATAAATCACTATACTCGCACAATAGTTCTTTTATTCTTTCCACTTTCTGGTTATCCCAATAGACACCAATACTTGCAAATTGTGGATGCTCTTCTATTCCAATATTGACTTCATTTATCTTCAGTGGTGCAACAAACTCTTCTAGATGTAACTGTGGACCTTCTACTTCTCTTTCCCCTTCAACTTTTGTTATCTGAATATCACGCAGTTTTCTTCTGTTGAGTCATCTTCTGCAACATGGTAACAATGTAACAACTGTATGACTATTTTTCGATTATGATTATGATAGGATGTTACAATTTCAACTTCAGTTTCTTCAAAGTTATTCTCTTTTATCAACTTCGTTGTTACATCTATCATTGGATTCTCATGTTCAAATGAAAATGTGATTACAAAGTTCTGCTGCAAATCTTCCCAATTTACAGTTCTTCTATGTAGTTCCAATTACGTATACCAATTTCTTGGGATGCCTTCTAATGTATGAATGAAGTGATGTGGCCACTCCTCTGGTGGTACCAGCCTCCATTGAGTTATGCATCTGGATATATGTTCTCTAGGTTGTCCTATTCCATCATATTTTTTCATATATTCATTCTCTTGTTCTGCGCCAAATCTAATGCGCAGTAATATTTTGCATTGATACCAATCCTATATTTTTTCTTTGTGAGTACCCCACCAACATGCAGGTGTTTATTTCAAGGAAATATCTAAAACTAATAATCTCTAACTTTCCAATATTTCTAACTCAAACTTTGTTAAGAATTCTTCCAAATCATTTTGACCATAAAACTTGGAGGTTCTCTTACCTCTGTGCCAACCCATATTAGTGCGCACGTCATTCTTGCACTTATTTTGGTAGATATCTTATGCAAGCGTTGTTGCTAATTTTCTAGTCCTATGTCAGAATATGAAGCACAAGAACTAATGCTTCTCCAACTGAGCATTTCATCTGATGTTGGGTTAATGTAATCTTCCTCACACACGGTGGTTCTATAGAACTGTTTTATTTCTTCTATGATAAATTTTTTTGTCACTGGTTCAATATATCTGGCACCTTTTAAAGGATATAATGGTGCTATGACTCTATATTCTCTTGATTCAAAAATCATTTTCTTGGTATTCAAGTTGATGATAGCTTGATTTTCAAATGCCCAATCCAGTCCCAACAATGTTGGATACTTGGTGTAGTATTATCCACTATATAAGTTACCTCAAAACATTTTATAGTGCGCACACCATCTAAATCTACCCGTATTCCTTTCAATTGACCAATTGGTATTACTCTATGTTGGTTTTCAAGTTTCAGCTGAATCGGTGAATAACCCAGTTTACGTTCCCACATGCATTCCCATGTTTTCTTAGGAATAACATTTACCTCAGATCCCAAATCTAATATGATGTCACCCATGTTAACGTCTCCAATATTTGCATTCAGTCTTAACTCCCTATTTGTTCTTGTTTTCCTATGGACATCATTTATTGTCTTTTGTTCTACTTTTATCTCTTCTTTAGGACTACATTTTTCTATCAAAATTTGTAATACTTGTAGAGATGTTTTATCATTCAATAAATTCAAGCAAGACGCTAGGAATTTTCTTAGATTACTTACCTTTTCTGAAGACTGGTCTATGTCGGTATGATCAAATGGATGAGGCATATCATATACCGGTCCATCATATCCTGGATGTGCATTTGAAGTAGAAGCAATATTCTCCTGCAATATCTCTTGTCTAGCTTGCTTGAATGTCTCTTTTTCCTTGTGCGCATGTTACAAGGAAAATATCTCTATGGCTAGGGGTAAACCACAATAGACGGAAATGACTGCATAAATCAACTCTAATATCAAGTATGATATATAATAAAATATTCTAACAAGATAAGATAAGAGGCCTACCTCGTCCAGACGTTTGATGAAGTTCATCGTTGAGCACTTGACTCAAAGCAATATACCTGCAACTAGTCCACAATAGCCAAGAAACACAAGCATATGGTGATAATATATGATTTTATCACATTCAATATCATAATTCATCAACATTCATAACAAATATTCCCATGGAATAATAATTCAAATATTTGTGAGATATTAATTGGATGAGAAAAGAGTATTTCTATTAAGATATAATCAGCAGAAGTGAATGAGTTATAGACTTTTGTGTCAGCACGGTTTGGAACCGAGAAACTAAGTTCCTTCTAGCTGGGCCTCCACCACTTCAATCCTCCACTAAAGGCAAGCTCATATAAGAGAGACAATAAAGTTCTGAATCATTAAGGGAAGAGCTTGGGGGTTGAACAATGTGTTCAAACCTAAAGGACAAAGGGATGCAGACTCAATGTGAAGTGAATAATTTCTCTAGAGTAACTTTTCTCTCAAAGTTGAATTCTTTCTCCTCTCTTCCATAGCTCGGATGTGGCCCATTTATATCCTTCAAGTGGAACTGAAGGGCCGAGTCGAAACATTTCCAGTATATGGAAGGCCAAGGATCATTGATCTTGTGATGTGACATGGAAACCCAACACCATTTTTCAATTTTGGGCACATTTATCAATGTACGCGGGTTGTAGTGGTTCAACCTGTGTATACGCATGTTGTATAGTAGGTAGGGTGTGTATATGTGGAAAAATATGTTTTTATCTTTGGGATTTTCAAACAAGGGACTTCAAGTCTGCATAGGGAAATGGAAAAAGGCCCTATGTGCAAGATTGCATTGGGTGAGGAAAATATTTCTATAACAGATGCCCCCTAATGTGTGAGGTCAGAGGAGTATCTGCGATGGCTGAAATACATTATAAAAAACCAGAAGTGGAGTAATGGGGACCCAGCTGGAAGAACTAGTCGCTCATTACAATTTGTACTGACTTTGCATACATGGCTACCAATTTGAATTACACTACAAATCCATGTGAAAATATACCAACAATTTTCCATGGCCATGAATAGGAAAATACAAATGTGGTTACATGTCGAAGGCTTTCATAGTCACAAACAAGGCCCAGTAAAACCAGTCTCAAAATAAATCTGAAGATATATGTATACAATGGAGTACAATATGATCTCCCATGATCATTGAAGTCACATAGGTATTGGTCCAATGAAAAGGTAGCAACAGCTCAGGAAAGTTGCAACTACAAACTGATGTCTTCAAGTCTTCTACACAATCCACCAAAGGTGCAAGTCTATATCATGTGAATAAAGGAGTTGAGGTCGAACACAATGAGACTTCATTTGATTACCGGTCATTGAGGTATACCGTTAACAAATGTGAGACAACCTATCGATGATGAAAGTAGGTATCAAGGCACCGAGTACATTCTTACAAGTGTGAATAAAGGAGTCAGGGTCGAACACTTGAAGAATCCATCGATGAGGATACATTGATGTATTCCTAACTGTCGATGGCGAGAGAACCTACCACTAATGACTGCAAGCTTCTAGGTACTCATAGGACTCTAGGTCTTGTCTCCAGAATATATGAGTTGAAGTCAATGGAAGGAGACCCATTGAAAGGAGAGCATTAAGGCATCTCTCATCATTCAACACGAGGTACAAAGCAGGAGCTTGATGATTTGAAGGAAATCAGACGAAGAACATGTTCATGAACCAATGACCCTTTGCGTCTTTCACGTGTGCCAAGTGCAAGCGGTACATGAAAAATACCCTCTGAATAGCAGCCAATGATGAAAACTATTGGAAAAGCTGAGGAAACCACCAATAAGGCTAATGGAATCCAAGACACTGCATGAATCCCAATGTGTGAATATATGTCTTGCCATTGAACACAAGGGAAACCACCCAGTGAATGACCAATGATGAAATGTTGACTGTTGGGTTCAAGGTTACCTACCAATGAGGAAAGTAGGACCAGGGTGTGCAATAGGACTACATTTTCATGTGATTCTGAGACAAACAGAGGGTATGTCTGACATGCAAAGTCAAGAGTTCTAAGGAATGGCCAACATTGGTTGATAGACATCCTTTGAACAAGAACATGAGGCATATCGAAGACTCTGGCAGCATAGACTTAATAATGAAACCATGAGATGCAGGAGGCATCAATCAAACTCTCCATAGTGAATGGAAGAGTAACCAGTCGGGGGAGTAGACTCTCTGTAATGTTCTCAACTTCCTAAGGCCATGCTAAACCCAAAATTATGATGACAAGTGGACTCAAAAAAATTGTTTTATGTTCAAAGGCGACACGACTGCTACCAATATAAGATAATACTCCCTTCCTGCCCATTGTTTTTTTTGTTTTTTCATAGTCAAATGAATGTTATGATATAGAGGAGAGAACGAGTGTCACAAGTAAGAAAAAACTAGTTCTATCAGTGGAACATACCTATACTCAATGCAAGGAGGTGCATGTGGTATCTAGACACTAGGGAGAATGTTCCCTCCTGGGTATAGGGTGTCAAGTTATGAAGGATATAAACAAGTCTCTTCTTGGTCGAGGATGAAAAACTGCTAAGGAAAATGGTTTATAATCCAAAGCGAGAACCAGCACTAGGCTCAATACTACAAGCAAGGGCATGAGATGCAATCACAACTTAACGCCAACAAATGTCCTTTTCCATAATCTTAGTTTACCTGGTTTGAAAAAGGGATGAAATTGTACCAAATAGACATCCTTTCAAATCCAATTAACGAGTGTGAAAGAGACAAGTTCACTCGGCAATCTTTTCGCTTTTTGAAAACGAGTTGGAAAAGAGCTTAAACAAAACTTGCTAGGGATTTTCTAGGTGGCATGTCATGGGGGAGGCCAAGGCTCACATGATGGAATTCCGTGGAAGGTCAGCATCTTACGAATAACTGACACAATCTTGGGAAAACCCAAAGCTCTCCAAGTCAAGGAGGATAAGGTGTGAGCGAAGGTTACCATCTCCATGATATATCAGATAATGTCTCTTACTTGAAAGGACATAGGAGGAGGCATTGGATACCCCACAAGACCATCCCAATCAAAGGTAACTTCTCTAGGACTTGAAGGGAGAGTACTCGGGGAGAGTAAAATTATCTCTTGTTCAGAATGTGCAATACCAGAAATGATAATGACATGGTTGAAGGATGCATCAACCTGCAAGGAAAGGTTTGGATTGACTGGACATTGCACCGGTATGACCACTTCTTCAACTATGGGTTGAATAGGATGTGTGGAAATAGGGTTAGAAGATGCATCACCTTTGATAATGAGGGTGTGGTGAGGACAGGATTATATCGGCATGATTGTCATGTCAATCAAAGGAGAAATAGGTTGTGGGGAAACCACATACGCCTCAAAAGTCGAAGGGCCCCCAGGTGAGAACCACACTTCTGGTATCCTGGAAGTAGCAGGACACAAATGAGTAAGGTGATTTCCTTCGCAAGTCCTGCAAAGGAATATGGGCTTACGTCTGACACGTCTAGGATTCTTAATCGTATGAATTCCCCCAACATCTTTTTCAATGATTGGTGGCATGCTCTCAACGTGACTAGCAGAGGTTGGAGTTTCATCTCCCACATGATGTACAGAGGTTAGAGATGTGATATTGATATGAATCGTGGTGACTAGAGTGATGCCCCCAGCATGACTAGCAGTGGCTATTTGCAGGTCTTCAACATGACTTGTAGAGTTTGTCGACCAATATCCAACATGATAAGCAATGGTTGGTGATAGAGCTCCAATATGACTGGCAGTGACTGGACTAGCGACAGTGGTGAGTTGTGGAATTTTAGACCAAGGTCCTGGGAAATATTGCTTTTGAAATATTGCAAGCCAGGAAGGGTCTTGGTTTACACTTTGTCCCTGTCTGGAAAGGTAGTATCCTTCATCTAATTGATCCATAGAGGTTTGTATGGGCATCATCACTGAAGTATGATAAGGATTATTCAAGTGAGGATATATGTTTCCCCCATGTGAAGGGGTTTCGTAAAGAGGGTATCCTGACCCGTAAAACTGATTCTCCCCGTATGAAAGGCCCGAGGATATATGTGAACCTACCATAGGAAAAGTGTTCATAGGCACTAGCATGGCGAACAAAGGATACACGGACGAGGTGTAATAATTAGGATAACCACCCATTTGAGTATTGGCTCCTGAAAAAACATGGCTAGGATTGGATCCGTAAGAGTGGAGGTTCTAACCTCCCACAGTGAGATTTGGTAGAGGGACATGACTCCTATCAAATGAAGACATAGACAGCAGGGCCATGGTGCCCCCAGATCCAAAACTAGGATTCACATAAGTGGGTTGGGGAGAGGATGGAAAGGGTGGAGGCATGTTTGGCATATCAATAAGAAAATGATTAGAGACCCAAGACATGGATTGAGTGTCATAATTCTGCATACCAGTATGAAAAGTGGGTGAATTCGTCCCCATGAAATGAGTGAACATAATGGGGGGTTTAGTGGTAAAGGAGGGAGCTACAGGAACTCCACTATCCATGATAATGACAACTCAAAGCACGGTATAAAATCTCAAAGGCCTACTAATAATCAAAGACCACACCAAAAATAATCAAACGGCAAATATGCACACAAATAGCATAAAGTGGCTGAAAGGGACTTCCCTCTCTAAAGTAGGTATGCCTCGCCCACGAGGGGCCTGAGACTCCCCTGCTAAAGATTGGAGGAAACAAAATTAGTTATAAGGGCCCTCGTGGGCTTAACAACCAGTCAGTTAGATCCCCCCGAAAAGGTAATCCTCCATAAAGGTTGTGTGTTTTTCGACCCTTATTTGACCCAGGGTACCTGCAGAATAACCCCTGCAAGTAACCTATGTGGTACCTAAGTTAAGAAACTAAGAAACCACGGTATAACTAATGCACAGGCGAACAGTTGTGAGTCAGGTCCACCGTGTGGGAAAGGTAGCAAAGCTCGAAACCTTGAAAGCACTTCCTCCCATGGAGGTAAGGGCACTAGCAAGATCCCCATATACGAATAGATCCCCAAAAATATATATGATGCTAAGAAGGTATCGGGGGGGTATTCCTTCAATCAAGCTCACGTGACTTCGTGCTTAACTTCAATGTAAGCGGAGCCTCCTGATATTACCGATCATACAATGGATTTCTCCACTCCCTTAGTCAGACACATATGTTGATTTAATAGCCTTGGAGAAGTTTACTTACAAAATCCTATTCCAAGGCACTAAATCCTAATCTATTTTGTGCACCATAGAAAATAAAATCGTTACTAGTCAATTTTAAATTATAGCATTAATTTTAATGGCCTTGCTTACTCAAAAGGTGAGGTTGTGAAACTAGTGATGTTATGACTTAGCAAGCAAAATAAATGAATATGAATACAATGCAAAGTCCTAACTTCAATTTCCAATAAATGGTATGCTTCTTAAAAGTGCAATTTTCAATTCAATTCTGCAATTCTAAATAAAAATGCAATATTTCTTTACATGCACTAAAATAAATGATAAAGACTCAAGACATCAAAATGACAATCAATGTAAAATGCCTAATATTTTTGTATTTTCAATATAAGAAAAATGAAAATGAAAGGATTGAACAGCAGCTTGATATATGAAGAATCTATTGTGTATAAATAGAGAAAACCCAAGTAGGATATCAAGGAGAAAAACACCCAGCCCCAGGTGAAAGGACAATCAAAATGAAAATATGACAAGAAAGGCACCGCCAAAAAATTTAACTAAAGACAGGTTTCATGTCATTCCACAGACACTTAACAGTCACCACAGAGACCCAAGAAGACTCAAAAATCATCAAAACCTACCCAACAACCACCAAACCCAGAAATAAAGCAATAAAGGTTGTTGTACACAATTGTTCAAGGGAAAAGCACGTATGTATGTAGCTTGCAAAAGTACATCACGCGTATGTACATGAATTTCAAGCAAAAACCCACGTATATGTGTCAAAACACAACTAAACTAAGGAGAAGGCTGAAAGACTCAGGCCCAGAGTGAACAGAGGCTATCAAGAAATCATACGATAAGAAACTCAATATGAACAAGAGAAATCTAAGGAGAAAAACACTCCAAACCCCGAAAAACAAGATTTTGTCCCTAGTATGGTTGCCAATTATGTTACAGGGAAAATATCTCTATGGCTAGGGGTAAACCACAACAGACAGAAATGACTACAGAAATAAACTCTAATATTAAGTATGCTATATAAGTAAATATGCTAACAAGACAATATAATAGGCCTACCTCGTCCAAACGTTCGATGAAGTCCACCATTGAGCACTTTACTCAAAGCAATATACCTGTAACTAGTCCATAACATCCAAGCAACACAAGAATATGGTGATAATATATGATGTTAGCACATTCAATAGCATAATCCATCAACATTCATAAAAAATAATCCCATGGAATAATAATTCAAATATTTGTGAGATATTAATTGGATGATAAAAGAGTACTTATATTAAGATATAATCAATGGAAGTGAATGAGTTATAGACTTCCGTGTTGGCATAGTTTGGAACCAAGAAACTAATTTTCTTCCAACTGGGCCTCCACCACTTCAATCATTCACCAAAGGCAAGCTCATATAAGAGAGGCAATGAAGTTCTCAATCAATAAGGGAAGAGATTGGGGGCTTAACAATGTGTTCAGACTTAAAGGACAAAGGGATGCAAACTCAATGTGAAGTGAATAATTTCTTCAGAATAACTTTGCTCTCAAAGGTGAATTATTTCTCCTCTTTTCCATAGCTCGGATTTGTCCCATTTATAGCCTTCAAGTGGAATTGAAGGGCCGATTTGGAACGTTTCCAGTATATGGAAGGCCAAGGATCATTGATCTCATGACGTGACATGGAAACCCAAGATCATTTTTTAATTTTGGGCACATTTCCTGATGTACGCAGACTGTAGTGGTGCAACCTGCTTATATGCATGTTGTATAATAGGCAAGGTTCGTATATGTGGAAAAATATGGTTTTAGCTCTGGGATTTTCAAACAAGGGACTTCAAGTCTACATAGGGAAATGGAAAAAGGCCCTATGTGCAATATTTCATGGGGTGAGGCAAATCATTCTATAACAGCACATCAAAATTTTGTTGAGGTGTTATATTCTTTCTAAACCATTGGTGTTGGTTTTTATTTAGATCTACTGCATATTCTCCTGTTTTGGTTCCACCTCGAGTAACTAAATTGATCTTTCCCATCATCTCTAGTTTTTGTGGCAATCCATTGAACATTTTGATTATTCTGATTCCTTTTGTCATGTATCTTTGTCAAAAGTATAGTAAAGACTTCTGTAGTATGATCTGTTATGTGACATCACATGCATATTGTTGGTGCCAGTCGACAATCCCTTGCATAATGTCTAGCCTTTTGACAATTGTGATAGGTTACTGGTCCTCTACCTTGTTAGGTGGAAATATTATCGTTTAATTCCATTGTAGTACTTGCCCAACTATTTAATTTGTCAATCTGAGGTTCGTAGGCTTACGAAGCACATGCACTATATATGCAAGAATGAAGTAGAACTAATCTAATCTAAATTGTTGAAATGAGATTAATCTAGGAAAGCATTGAAAGACTAACTAGGAAAGTAGGACATTAATCTAGGAAGGCAATACAACATGTGAAGAGTTGAATGACAAAAGACATATGTGAGCTCACACCATAAATCAATCTCAAATTATATTACAAGAGTCAAATGACAAAGAATGAAAGAATAACAAAGCTAAGAATCCCCTTCTAAGACTTCAAGTTGATCTAAGTCTAATCTCTTATCTCTAACTCCAACTTCCCAAATTATCCATTACATGATGATCCTCATGAAGAGAGAACACTCTCTTATATACATGAAAGTCTTGAAGAGTGTCATAATTACAGATCCACTATTCTCTCAACTTATTCCTTCAAATACTCCACACATATATTGGATAAGATATCCTATCAAAATCTCCATGATCTTCTCCTTTGAATATGCTTGAATGATTGTCCCAAATATTCTTCAAATCTTCAAAGCTTGAAGATGAAATTCGAATTTGAGGCTAGGTGATAATATT
>ML802093.1:259773-283491 GCA_009831015.1 Picea engelmannii
CATCAAACTCATCCAACCTTGATATATAATGAAAATATGTCATTTTTCTAAGATTTAATCATAAATTCACTTATAATACTGAAATGAATACAATGGAAAATAATAAGGAGAAACCCACATGTATGTATGGAAATGGTATGATGGAAGGTTAATGGGATGATGAAATGTAAGGAATAGTGAAGGGAAAAGAGGATATAAAATTGACATTTCTGAGGCCCAACATACCCCTCAACTTAACTTGTTCCATGTCTTCATGCAACCATGCATGGATCTTCTTAAGAATTTTTGGCATTCAAACTATGGCTTTGATTGATGATGTCCTTTTAACAATGAATATTTCCTGAATTTGAAATACAAGAGTAGCAACATGTAAAATAAATGTGTAACAGCATGTAATACATGTGTAACAACATGTGAAATATGTGTAACAGGATGCGAAATTTTCTTATGGTTGGTTCTTGTGTGACAACCATGAATACAAAAGATGTTGGTTCTTGTGTTAACAACATTCATTTTACTTATTTATTTTCTTGCTGCAATAATTTAGCCATGTACTCACTGGAAATAATAAGCTATCAATGTGCATAAGAGAGCATCACTGAGTATAAGAAAGCCTTTGCTTTATCTTTCTGAATCATGTCAATATGTGTATCAATCTAAATGCAACAAAGTGTCATTGGAAAAGAAATGTTAGTGAATCATAAAGGGAATGATGAGATGGTAAAATGGAATAATGGTATGTAGTGAATATAGGTTCCATCCCCCCCAACTGAATTGGTTGCATATCCTTATGCAACTTGGCATAGGTTATGAAAGTGAAAAAGGAAGAGAGCATGGTGAGGGAATTTTCCAAAGTTATTCATTACTAGCAAATAAGGAATTACATGATTAAATATTAGAAAATAACATACCTTCACTTACCCAAAAAGTATATGTAGTTGTTGCGACTGCTGGATCGGGAAAACGTGACTGGTGTTGTAGCTGCAACGGCTGTAACTGTTGGATCAAAGAATATATGACTGTGAGTGTTGGAAGAAGGAAGGTGTCACTGCTGCAAGATCATGAAAATGTAACTGCTAATGTTGTTGTTGTTGTAACTGGATCATGGGAAGTGAAGGAATCTAAACTACTACTGCTAAATCATGAGAAATGTGGAAGGCAGAGAATATGGAACTGTGGTACTCTCATAGATTGGAAATCAAACTTCTACAATTGTTGAGGGGATCATGAAAAAGTGTATAGTCTTCACCCGCTACAAAATCAATGGTACAATTTTCATCATGCGAATGAATGTGTCGATGTCGAGCATGAAGAGAAATCATTGGATTATCGACCATTGATGAATGTCATTAACCAATGCAAGACAAACTCACCAGTGATGTCAATGAGTGTCAAGGTACCCGAGTACATATTGTGAAGTGAGAATAGATGGGATGATGACAAGCCACTTGCAATATCTAACGATCAAGTGACATTGATGTATTCCCATGATTGCTAGCGAGAGAGCTTTCCATTAAGGCATGCAAGCCTCAAGGTACTCAAAAAGGAACTCTAGTATATATCCTAGATAAGGTGTCGAGCTCGATGGGGCAAGACTGTTGAAAGGTGGGCCTTAAGGAATCCCACATCAGTCAACACGAGTTTATAAAAAGAGTGGTAGGACTATAGATGTAAATATATCAGTAGCAACATGGTTTATGGAAAGGAAATGTAATCATGGAAAAAGGGAGATTGTTTTATTCAGAATGAAAACTGGAGAGGAAAAAATGAACTTAAAAAGATAAAGAAAATGATGTATGCTACTCAAAAATATAGGGATGTGCGAAGTTATAAAGGATAAGGCAATGGGAGGTGGCTTCAACAGTAGTATGACTAATCAGCGTTGAAGGAGAAATGGGATAGTGTCACAGCATGAAATTTGGAAAAATGTGGAAATATGGGTATCACAACATGGTGTATCAACATAGTCGTTGTGTAACAAAAAACATCAAGATGTGCAAAAAGTTGTTGTGTAACCGCAAACATCAGGATGCGCAAAAAGGTTCAATGTATCAGCAAAATGTTGTTGTGTATCAGCAAAATGTTTTTGTGTATCGGCAAAGTGTTGTTGTGTAACGACAAAATATTGTTGTGTATCAGCAAACGTCATGATGTTTCTGATGAGTAACAACTCCTTCAAGCTGTCTAGAAAGGAATTTAGTCTTTGAAGAATGTTGTGATTCATGAAAATCACTACAGCATGGGATGTGCTCGGCTGTGAACCTGAAAAGCTTAGTATAAATTACTGCATAAAAACTGTGAGATTTGTGAAAAACATATCATGCAAGAGATAAGTACAAATGCGAGCAAAAGAAAATAAAGTGTGTGAACCTATCACCCGCGTTGGTTTCATCATTGATGGTTGTCAAAGTTACTTCAAGAAAACAAATTAGCCTTTAAGCATAAAATCATGTGTTCGTATTGTTTTCAAGAATATCCATTTGCAATTTTAAATTTTTTAAGTGTTTTTATTATTTTGCTTTCCATAAAACAAATGAAAAAAAAAATTATGATTTTATTATTATTATTATTTATTGTTTTTCATTTTACAACAAAACAAATGAAAATAAAAGAAATTCATGGTGCAGAAATGAAGCAAACTTCATTATTCTAGAAATATAAATAAGGTCACAACATGAAAAGTCATAAGAAGTTTCATAAAATCAAAAGATCAACTATAAAATTTAACCTAGATGTTTCTTCAACCTTATAATGTGCATCATTACCACCCTTACCCAAAGACAGACTATAAAATGCAATGGAAGTATTTAGCAACTTTAGTTATGCATTCCTGTACTCAACAAGATCAACGAGTATAGGAAAATTAGAACAAATACAAACAAGCAATAAGTAGGTCCTTCAAACTTGTGACTAGGAAACTGACCTACTATAATAGCAATGCATTTATGCAACATGCACTCGGGAACAAAGGAGATGACTAATAACAAAAGTTGTTTTTTTTTTCTTTACAAATGTGAAGTGTTTGATCTCCCAAATCATTAGATAGTCTATCAAAATTTATTTTAAACAATCTAGGGACTGCATGTATGGTAAGCAGATTAATGCTCAGAACATTTGTTGCATCACACTTCGAAATCTATAGTTTTATGTGAGATATCTTATAAATTTGACAGCAGTGGCTATGGCTCCTCTTGTAGTTATATAGACGGAGATTAAGCCAATCATATATTTAAAGAATGGAAAATTTAATACCAAACAGGTCACCCATTCAAGTCATCCCAAGCGGCAAAAGCAAACGGCGAGCAATCTTGTCGACAAGTTTCTTATTGGCTCATTCTTGTACTCGCCCAAACTCAATAAAGATCTAGAACAATAGTTCAGCCGAGCAACATCGATATGAAGATGTTGATTGGCTTCATCTATTAAACCTCTTGATCACACGTCTAGTGTTATCTTCAATCTTAGATATAAGAGCCAAGGGTGCGTGTAATTGTTGCTACAGCCGCTCGTTGAGACTTTATATAAGACAAAATCTTTGATCCATCTTCATTGCTAACTACACTTGAGGGAAACGAGCCATAGTTGGAAGCTACAGTTTTTCCCAAATTGTTGACAATAAATATCCCTCTACCTTTTGTGCCCTAGACAGTGGCTACCTTCGTACGTGGAGGGGTATTGCTGCTTGAACATACCACAATATTTCCTCTTGTTTTTTCTCGATCCAAAGATCCAAAAACACAATTACTTGCTGCATCAGTGTTGTTGTTGTTTATAGCGATGTCTCCAGCATTGACAAGAGGATACAACTCTGAACGGCTAAGGTTGGAAAATTTATGGCTTCTCCCTTGTAGACAGAATGAGACGCGGATCCGATGTTTGTCAGCATCCTCCTGATCAATATGGTGATTGTTTTATCATATCTAAGTTGATTGTTATTTGACAGAAATGATATCCATAAACAATAAATTCTCCAAGTCAGTGCACATCTCCACAGACAATTGTGAGTATGAAAAATGATATGAATACCTAAAGAAAATCTTCAATGATTGTAATAGGTTCAAGTGATCTAGAAAATGTGGTTGGACTTGCAGAATAGTCTCTGGAATAAATGATAACACATCGGGTATGATGATAGAAAAAGAGAGATAGTTGCTTTGAGTACTAAGAGTGCTGGAAAGAGTCAAATATTCATGGAGTCTTTTATTCATCGAGTGGTTTTGGTTTCTCATATATGACATTCTGCATCAACGATTTGATTATGAGGAAAGAGTAAAGTGTGGTGTTCAAATAAGGATCAAAGAAGTGGGATAGAAGGATAGTGTAAATGATAGAAAACTCAGGATCACATTCCACAAACCACATGCAAAAACATCCAGGAGACAAGGTCAAAACCATGATGTCAATCTTCTAAGAGTCCATAACTATCTTGCAACAATCAGAAAATCTCTGAATGGATCGATACCATAAAATGAATTTCTGATTTGATATGGTTATGATTTGATTTGAGATCGCCCTTATCGTGTGAATATTTTTGCATAAAATCTTCCCTTAATTCTGCGAATAGAGGCTATCTTCCCGTAGTTTTTAATTACTAGTATTTCCATATAAGTGTTGAAAAGTTTTAAAGATTTTATTCCCACTAGACAAGAATTTGCAAAGACTATGATCGGGATTCAAAATTTTAGTTGATTCTTCCACATTTTTAACTTTTGCAGGTTGCAGCATGTAAGGATTTAATGTTGTCAACTATATTCAATGTCAAAAGATACAATTAATAATGAGGGCAAGATATGATATTGTTGCTACTCAAACCCAGGGATGAACCTAGACTGAAAGTTAAAAACGAGAAGATGCATAGTTTCAACCATTGTTTTAGCATGCCGCGACAGTTTAGTGGGAAAAAAACTCATGAATTTGCACACCATTTATTATTATATATTTTTTTGTTTTGTTTTATTTTATCCTAATGCCATTGTTGTTTTATTGTTTGCAGATCTGTAAATTTATTCAATCACTGTTACAACATGTAAAATGTTGTTGTACCAGCATGATGTAACAGCATGTAAAATTTTCGTTGTATCAACATAGAAAAATTTTGGTTTTATTGTGTTTATTGTTAAGCATGTTTGCAAGAAAATTCATTGTTGAAATCCAAATCATCCCTATTTTCTGATCCTCATGATCGAACGAAGCGTGGAGGAGAGCATACTTATTAAAACAAATTAGAGCAAAAACGTTGTTTTATTCGTTAGCCTACCTACTCTATGCTAACTGAAACTTAAAGATTAGTTACATGCAGTCAAACTTCCAATGGAGCCAAGCATACAACAGTAACAAAAATATATTCATGTGCAATTTTTCAAATGAAAGATAGAAATTTACATGAATAAACGAATTTTGTTGTTGTAATGACAAACTAACTAAAAAATAAAATTTATCTAATCGAGTGCTTACTTGGAACCATTGCTCGATAATGCTTTCATAGGCGCATTCTTCCTCGCTCAGATCTTGTTGTAACTCTTCTTCATCTTCCTCAATATCCTACTCAAATGATTGTTTGTTATCAAATATGTAGGGTTCTTCAGATGTTGAATCCTCGTTTGTTGTTGGAGGAGTGTTTGAATCTTTAATTGCTGTCAAGATCTCCTCTTCCTGAGAAGAGGAGATCCCGACTTTCGCGAGGATCTAAGTGAGTAGTTCCAAGATGAAACTCATTTTTAAAACATATTGAAAAAGGGGTTCTTACAGTACCCAAATCAAAAATAAAAACAATTGAAAATCATACTTACTGAAACATATACTCTCCACAGTTATGGAAAACACACTTGCTACAATTGAAATTCACACTTGTGAAAAATGAAATTTGCGTAAATTGTTGGAATTGAAACACACCCTACATGCCCTTACCCATATGTCACCTCAGAGTTAGAAGCATGACTAATCACACTTGCATGAAAATTCAAACTAAACCTCAATCCATCATGCTTCCCCGGCAACGGCACCAAAATCTTAGGCGGAAATATTGTCGTTTAATTCCGTTGTAGTACTTGACCAACTATTTAATTTGTCAATCCGAGGTTCATAGGCTTATGAAGCATGCACACTATATATGCAAAACTGAAGTAGAACTAATCTAATCTAAATTTTTGAAATGAGATTAATCTAAGAAAGCGTTGAAAGACTAACTAGGAAAGCAGGACATTGATCTAGGAAGGTAATACAACATGTGAAGAGTTGAATGAAAAAAAACATATGTGAGCTCACACCATAAATCAATCTCAAATTATATTACAAGAGTAAAATGACAAAGAATGAAAGAATAAAAAAGCTAAGAATCCCCTTCTAAGACTTCAAGCTGATCTAAGTCTAATCTCTTATCTCTAACTCCAACTTCCCAAATTATCCATTACATGATGATCCTCATGAAGAGAGAACACTCTCTTATATACATGAAAGTCTTGAAGAGTTTCATAATTACAGATCCACTATTCTCTCAACTTATTCCTTCAAATCCTCCACACATATCTTGGATAAGACATCCTATCAAAATCTCCATGATCTTCTCCTTTGAATATGCTTGAATGATTGTCCCAAATATTCTTCAAATCTTCAAAGCTTGAAGACGAAATTTGAATTTGAGGCTAGGTGATAATATTTGACTTTGTGTTGGGTTACGGAAAAGGTATAAATATATTCCTTTTTGTCCACAGTTTATGATATCATTCTAATTGACTTTTTAATTAATTAGGAATAAATAGGAAAGAACATGATTAATATGTCTCTTAGAGTTGTTATTTAAGTTTTATTAAATAGATTCTAAATTACAATTATAATGGTTTGATTTTGTTACAGAATTGGACAAATAACTTCCAAAGATAACCAAAGAGATTTTGGCTATGTGCAAGCTATTGGAGATCAAAGACTTTTTAGGCACAAAGCAGTTTGAAGATAATACATTTGTTATATTGTAATTTTATAATAGTAAAGAAATCCTGAGGATCTTTCGATCCTCAAGATAGCTTGATTTACCCAACTATTGTAATATATAAGAGGATAATAGATCCAGAAAAACATATAGAAAAAATCGCATTTTAAGTATTCAGATTCAGAATTGCCCTACGTGAGTAGTTGTTGTAAATGTTTAACCAATTATGGAATCAATGAAAGTTTTGATTGTTTTTATCATCCCTGCGTTCTGAGTTGCTCATAGCAGTACTTCAGAAGACCGAGGGCCCAGTCTGAAGAAGCTACTATCTCGTTTTGTAATTATATCAGTTCAAGAGTTTTGATTTCTATTTTGTGATTCAGATTTCTTTTAATTGCATAAGAGTATCAACGAATTAATGATTGTTTGCAGAAGATAGGCATTTCCTTAAGTATTCATTATTGTTGTTATGATTTCCATTTCTAAAGATTGTTGCTTGACAGTTCCTCACATTTTCACCTGTGTTGTTCCTTTGCTTTAGATTTACAATTGTTGTTCCTTTCAGTTAAAGTTGCATTAGTTTTTCCTTTCAATTAAGGTTGCGATAGTTGTTCCTTTTCGTTAAAGTTACATTAGTTGTCCCTTCTGATTAGAATACAGTTGTTATTTCTTTCCACAGTTAGAATAATTCGCTATGTCCTTTGCAGTAATTAGAATTCATGATTAATAGATTAAATCTGCAAGTCCTTTCTTAGATTCAATTACCGCTTTATGGTTAAGTGAATTCAGTTAGATTAATTAGTTCCTTTCATTTTACAACATCTTAGTAATCAGATTTCAATCTCATTTAGTTCTTAGAATCTTTGGTGAACGTTTGAGGAACTTGATTGTTGATGAACTCAGATCTGGTTTAGCTACACGATTTTAGGCTACCTACATAAACTTTGCCGATATTCTTGAGATAAAAGATGAATCCATGGGTTGATAAATTAATGTTAAACTAAGGTTGTTTTTAGGACATCTTTAGAGCCCAACACTTTGTTGAAATCTTCAAATATGCCTGAACACATCATCAAACTCATCCAACCCTGATATATAATGAAAATATGTTATTTTTCTAAGATTTAATCATAAATTCACTTATAATACTGAAATGAATACAATGGAAAATAATAAGGAGAAAACCACATGTATGTATGGAAATGGTATGATGGAAGGTTAATGGGACGATGAAATGTAAGGAATAGTGAAGGGAAAAGAGGATATAAAATTGACATTTCTGAGACCCAACATACCTCTTCCAAATTCTCCTCTTCCACGACATCCTCCTCCGTTGCCTTGATTGTCTCCACGCGATGTATTATACTAAGGTACTTGATTATATTGTGGTGGCACAATAAACTATTGCGCATTATTATACTAATGTGAAGGTTGTCCTTTCATTAGTTCATCCTGCATCCTATAAGCATTTGAGATCCTTTCCTTCATCATTTCCAAAGTTCAACAATCCTTATCCCCGTGTCCTACAGACTTGCAGAAATTGTAGAATGTGTTCTTAGGAACTGTTTGGTACTTTTGCATCATTGGACAATGATAAGGATCTTGTCCATGTGTTTTACATATTTCACACCATAATCCTTCTATGGGTAAGGGATTTGGTAGTACTTCTCCCAAGTACTGTGCAAATTTTGGGCACTCATTCTTGTGGTGTCCTTTCGTTCTGCATAAGGTACAGCAGAAAACTTCCCTCTTTTCCTTTCCTTTGTTTTGATTCAACTGAAATGTCATATTATTGAGATCCATTCTCATCTCTTCTACATCTATATCTATATGTTTATATTGGTTCTCTTCTAATTGTAGGGTTGCTTGTGGAGCCTCATCCTAAGTCTGGAACTTTTGTTGCCTCAATGGATATTTAAAATGTGGCAATAATGAGTTTACAAATAGTTTCCTATGTTGAATATCTGTTATGGGGTATTTCAGCTTACCTTTCAATCGCTTGAACTTTTGGTCGGTTTCCCAAACCGACTCTCTTGGATTCTGTTTTATTTCTATCATCTCATTCATATATTGATCTTCTAAACTCAATCGGTGGAATTCATTTATTATTGTCTTCTTTACATCTACGATGGTTGTAGGGGCTCCTTGTGGAGTGTTTATTGAATGTAATTGGAATATGAGCCACTTTTGTGTCTTCATCCGTGATTTTTTTAGCTTCCCAAATATTTTCACAAATAAATAAATGTTTATTTGGGTCCTTCGACCCTTCTCCATGAAATTTTGGTAACTGAATAGTTGGATATGCTCTTGCCATTGTAAAATTGGCAGTACCACCTCTACGCGGTGTATATAACTGACTACTGCTAGTTGAACTCATATTTCCACTTGAATTTCCACTGTTTCCTTGTCCTACTGGAATCCTTCTGCTACTGATTGTTGGTTGTCTAAATGATTATTTATTTTCTGATGTCTTAATCACACATGGGGTCATGGGTTCCACACTAATTCTGATCTAGAATGGTGAGCCTTCTTCTACGTCAAACCCTTGACCTCTGGTTTTTCTCTCATATGTGGCACACAAGATTTCCTCAATATTCTCCATATCATGGAGATCCTCTACCTCTTATTCATCACTTTTCAAGCCTTCCCACTTTGCTACTTCCCTCCTTTTCCTATTAATATTATATTGGTAGTGTCTTTCGTTGTGCATCATTCCCTCTTTGTCCATTATTTTCTTGATCTGTTCTTCATCCATCATAATGGGGTCAATTTCTTCCTTCTTCTTACCTCTATATATATCCTTCTCCATGTCTCCAATCATCCTTAGTGTTTCCCCTAGTCTCCCCATGCACACGAAGTTATTTATCTGTCATACTCCATTGTCATCACCCCTTTATCATGCATAAAAATCTTGATATATGTATAGAGTGATGTAATATACCTTCCTCTTGGACCCTTCAAAAACTCTTTCTCTGCAACAGTATATGATTTTGCAGTATCTCCTGCAAACTCGGTAATGAATCTTGCAATGATGCTATCTAGCTAGAAATCGACAACGTGTGTGAATTTATTGTTAACTTTTTGTCGCTGTGCAATATTATCATTAGTCCATTCTACTGGTCTTATCCGATTAGTTGAGTTAATTTCCTTCAATCTCAATATCCACTCCTATAAAAAATGTGGAAAATAACAAAAATATGTTTCATGAAGATCAGTAAATACATACCTTTCCAAATTTTAGCGTGGTGTATACTTGGAGTTTCTATTGTCTTTCTGTGCAAACTCGAGCTCTTTTTCTTTCAACCATCGTTCAATATCCTATTTAGTGGGGTTCTATGGTCTGAACATCCCCTTCTAATACTGCATTCTCTTCATTTTCCTTGTCAACATGTCTGATCCAGGTGGATATCGGTGGCCATCCACCTTTTCCAGCTGGCTCAAAATAGTTTTCTGGCAATTTTGGCAATTTACTATTTTTAGTAGTTTTTAACTTCCGGGGCCATTTTGAGGGCCCAAATGAAGTTTTTTCTAGATCAAGGTTCTCAATGATAGTTGAAGGAATGATTGAGCCCCCAAAATGAATCTCCTCGATGATACCTTTCCAACAAGCTATCACACGCCTAAAACGGAGATCGTATGCAAAAGTTACGACCCTGGGAAGTTGATGTACTCACTTACCCAAATGAGGCCCACATGACTTTTGGTGCTTCATCTCCTAGGGTTAGGTTTTTGGATGTCTAGGGTTTTTGTCATTCCTGCTTATTGTAAAAATGCCTTCAGAGCCTCATTGTAATCATATTCTTTCGAATGCGAGTAGCCATCACATCTCTTCTCAAAGATAAGTTGCCACCATTCTAGCGAGTCTTTTACTCTGTATTTTTACAGTCTATGTACATTTATTTCATTAATAGAAATTGTGTATTACTGTATATCTTTGTTTATGGTTGCATCTATGATACATTTATGTTATATCATTGAATATCTGCGATATTTCTGTGCATTTCTTTATTATATCTCCGATCTCATTTCGTGCCGAAAATAATCCAGATCAATGTCCCTTCCAATCTATTCTTCTGAGTTACATCCAGAAACAGAACCATTTGTTGGATTTTATGGGATGACTCGGGTTCTATTTTATGTTTTCAACAAAACCTTGCAAACCATCGACCCTTTTGGAGACCATAAGGAAACATTGCGCACATAGTGCACAATGCAGTGTCACCCGAGATGGATAATGAGTGACTACAGGACCCAGATGTCTGCAATCATGGAAGGAAGGCTACTGTGGGGATGATAGAAATTCTTTTTACCTCAACATGCATCATATCTATTATTCTAACACATCATTATATCCAGATCTACCATTTTTCATTCATTAAATTTCATTATGTAGTAATTATGTTATCACTCTAATGTGCGTTTCATTTTACTTCTACCAGATTAATTCATTCATCATAAACAATTGCAATAAATAAGATAATCATTCCACACAGAGACACAAAATTACCATGTTTCACCCCCCCTAGGCTATGTCCACAAAGATCTGACTTTCTTCTCTCTTTTATTATTCTTCATCATGTTATAGCATTGTGCACATTACATTTGAGGCTGACAAGATCACACTAATCTCCATATCTTGTGACCTTACCCTCGATTACAATGCAAATCTCTGAAAAATCCTCTTCTCATATCTCTATCTATGTCTCTATATCAGTATCAATACTAGATCTCATATATCTCAACCAATATTAGCCTCTCCACTATGCCACTACCATCTATTTATATTATAGAAAGGAGTTGACACCCATTACAAAAATGACCAAAACCCTAACCCACTAACCCTGGGTGGATTAGGTTTCTCCACATTCTAACTCCCTAAGCACGACTGGTCCAAAATCCAATTGTTTTCCTCATTGATCTACGTCTTTCTCCCTTCCTTTGACTTTCCTTCTTTCTCGACCCTTCTTTTCCCTGTTTTTTGGTGCATGTTCCTTTTCTGGTCCATTTCCTAAATTCCTTCATTAATTATTATGCTTTCCCCCAAAATGGCCCATTCCAACACATGGCATGATATGCAAAAGGATTGAATGATGAAAGGATAAATGGCAGAAAAGAAGTCACAGATGTGATTGAGTTTGTCAGGAGTGCACATAAGAACAATAGGATGACCTATGACGCAGCTAAGAAGTAGAGTACAATAAATAAAAATGCAACAGAGTGGACTTGGATCAACGAATGTTGGTGCTTCAATGCGACGACGGATGTGCAAGGATCGCGAGATGCCTTGAGCTAGTGTGACAAACTGTGCAATGGAGTGTGATGAAATGAAGTTTGTGTGACGAGTGATGGAGAGGACTACGATGAAATGAGTGAAAATTTGGCAGTCAAGTAAGCGAGTCACCAGGGCGCGCTCAAGTCTTGTGGGGTGACTCGATGAGTGTGTAGCAGGGAAACTGCAATAAGTTGAAGACTTGAAGTCTTGTGCTCCTATTCTATATGCACAGTAGGTGCTCTATAAACTAGAATTTGAATTCTTGTGAAAATGAACATTTTGGTAAAATAAGGAAGACTTGGTTAGTTTGATTTAGTCAAAGAATTTCCAGCCATAACTAAACAAAAAATATTCTTAATTTAGACAGAATTATGTCCACATATAACTAACTGGACCTTGATCTCATTAAGGTTTGTCCACAATGTAACTATTATGAGTCCACAAACAATTAGTTGAACTATGGAAAAGGTGTTATAAATAGAGATGTGGTTTAATCATGAAAATTAGATGAAAGAAGCGGGTCAAGGTCCTGTAACGGTTGAAAGGAGAATAACTTGAGAGATATCAGACTATCTTGAGTTGCAGAGAATTTTTTTTGAAAATATCTAGTCATGTAAGCAATTCTTTTTATTAGAGAAAATTGAATACAGGGTGGTAGGGTGGTGCTAGGGTGAGTTGAAGGTCACTGAGTATCAGTGTTCTCATCATTTATAATAGGTTGGTGCCTGAGAGGATTGGTGTCCTCATTATTTGTGATAGGTTGGTGTCTGAGAGGATTGGTATCCTCATTATTTGCGAAAGGTGGGTGCCTGTCGAGTTAAATAATTATAAATTGTAAGTTGGTGCATGTAGAAGAACATAAAGAAACATGATCTACAGTTTTCTCCCACATTGGGTTCCCACGTAAAAATCCCAGTGCACTATATTTTTTGTGTTGTTTTGAATTTTGTAGGCATTGGTGATTACGTTAGCACTTCTAAATAACTTTAAATCATTGAAAGGAAAGAAAATTGAGAAAATTGATACAATATTGATTCACCCCCCCTCTCAATATTGTTGGGAGTTTCAACAATTGGTATTAGATCCAGGTTCCTTTAGTAATATCCTAACAGTTGGAAGGAACATCACACAAAAAGTATGACAAGTCAAGATTCCTTTTCTTCTTCAACCAGACCTCATATATTCAATGGAACAAATTTTTCATTTTGGAAAGTTAGAATGAAGAGCTACTTGATGTCTCTTGGTATGGAAGTCTGGAAGATCATGGTAGATGATTATGAAATTCCGATAACTCTTCCAACTAAGGAAGTTGGTAAGAAAAATTACTACAGCAATGCAACAACTATGAATGTTATCCAAAGTGGGCTTGCAAAAATAGAATTTGTTAAAGTGATGTAGTTGGAATCCGCAAAGGAAATATGGGGAAAAATGGTAAACATTTATGAAGGAGACGAGAAAGTAAATTTGCCAAACTTCAATCTCATAGAAAGAAATTTGAAATCGTAAGGATGAGTGAAGATGAAAAAATTGCATGTTTTTTTCTCATAGTGGTTGATACTGTAAACACTATGAAAGGGATAGGTGAAAACATTGAAGAAGCTATGGTGGTTCAAAAGCTACTGAGGTATCTTCCCTCAAGACTTGATGCAAAGGTTTCTTATAAAGAATAAATGCATGAAATAGATAAACTGACTATGGATAGGCTCCATGGAATACTAACTTCCTATGAGATGAGGACCATGAAAGAATAGCCAAATCTAAAGGATGCAGTCTTCAAGTTATCTGTCAAATTGTCAACATCTCAAGATCTTGATTCCTATAGACACTTCTCAGGTGAAGAAGAAGCTAACTTTGTAAGGAAACTGAAGAGGAGCTTCGGAAATTATAAAGGTATGTTACCATTCAAATGTTTTCATTGTGGAAAAATTGGTCATTTTGCATCTAAACGTCCTTTCAAAGAAAACAACACTAATAAAAAAGAAATAAAAGACAAAGATAAACCTAGGTATTTTAAAAAGAAAAAGTCTTCTAAAAGGAACAATTTTTATTCAAAGGAGGACAGTAGTAGTTTTTCAGATGATGATGAATAAGAAATTGATCCAGATATAGCTCAATATGAAAAAATTCTCATGGATCTAGAGCAACAGAGGTATAACTAAGAAAAAATAGACACAAAGGAGTATGAAGGTGTAGTTGACATGGAAGGAGAACTCATTAGTGCTTTGGAGGAAATCTCTCGACTCAAGAAAAAGAAAAGACTAAGAAAAGAACAGTTACATATATACAAAGAAAAATACAATGATATTAGTGAAGAAAAAGTCATCTTAAAAATTCATCTAGAAGAGGTCAAAAGAAGGGAAGAAATATTTATGAATCGGATAAAAGAAAAAGAAAACATTTGTGACAAACTAGAAGCAGAAATAGTTTCCTTAAGAAAGGATCTAGAGAAATCCAAGACTTGAATGAAATTCATAAAAGGATCTGAAACTCTAGAAAACATTATCATCAATTAGAGATCACCAAATGACAAGACAGGGTTGGGATATAAGGAACGTATGAAAAATGTCAAAGGTGAGTCAAGCACCAACATGTTAAAAACTGAGAAGTCCACAAGTGGATTGGCTCTATATATCAAAAATAAATAAAATCATTGGTACATTGATAGTGGTTGCTCCAAGAACATGACAGGAGACATGAGTAAGATTGAATTCATAACTGAAGTAAAAGGTGGTAATGTTATTTTTGGAAACAATGCTTCAGCTAAAATTAGAGGAAAAGGAACTATTATACTAGATAAAGATATGAAGGGAAAGACCAAAGCACAAAATGTGTTGTATGTAGATGGTATAAAACATAATTTGTTAAGTGTTAGTCAAATGTGTGACCAAGTACACAATGTTCTCTTTCATTCAAAAGGATGTAAAGTAATGGATGCAGATACATGGAAGACTATTGTAAAGGCAGTCAAAATTTTAGGAAATGTGTATGTTATAGAAGAAGGAAAAGAAAGATGTTTCATTGGTAAGACAGATGAGAGATGGATTTGGAAAAAAATAGTAGGTCATATTAGTTTTAATCAGTTTGTTAAGCTAGGAATAAAATATGTTGTCTGAGATATGCCTAAAATTTCCAAACTTGAGAATATTGTTTGCAGGTCATGTCAATTTGGAAAGCAGTAAAGAGTTCAATTCAAGGCAAGATAACACTCCACCACTCAACCTCTTGGCTGATCCATACAAATATTTGTGGCCCTATTAGTACACAATCACCTCAAGGTAAAATATATTTCATATTGTTGATTGATGACTATACCAAGATTACTTGGGTTGGATTGTTGAAGCATAATTTAGAGGCTTTTGAAAAAATTAAAATTTTCAAAGCACAGGTAGAAAATGAAATGGATTTAAAAACAGAGTGCCTAAGATCAAACAAAGGAGGAGAATTCACATCTTATGAATTCAAAATTTATTGTGAAAATCATGGGATCAAGAGACAGTTTGTTATTGTTAGAAGCCCTCAAAAAAATGTAGTAGAAAGGATGAACAAAACCGTTCAAGAAATGGCCAATGCCATGCTTGATGAATCAAAAGTACCCAAAACCTTTTGGGGAGAATCTATTCAAACTGTTCTTAAAATTATCAACAAAGTTCACATAATATTAAAAAACAATAAAACCCCTTATGATCTATGGCATGGAAAACCAGCATCAATAAAGCAGTTAAAAACAATTGGAAGCAAATGCTACATTAAAAGAAATTAAGACAACTTAGGTAACTAGAGTTGATGAAGGTATCCTTTTAGGATAATCCTCCAAAAGTAAGTGATTCAAGTTCTACAACAAAAGGATCCCTAAAATAATTGAGAGCATAGATGTAAATGTAGATGAGGGACCACTTCATCCAGTGAGACATCAGCACTACAATGATCAATATGATGAACCAATCAACAATGCGTTACAAGACTATGGAATGAATGAGCAATAGGAAAAATAGGATTTAGAAGAAGAGGAGAGAATGGAAACATCACAGCCAAAGACACCATCAAGGTATGTTCAAAAACATCATCCAGAGAGACAGATTATTGGAAACAAGGAAGTAGGTGTACAACCTGTTGGGCCCTTCATTTTTGGATAAGGAATTGCGCAAGTTTTCACTGAGAACGAGTTGCGCAAGCTTCAAAAGAAGTTGGATAGTAGAGAAAGAAAGAGAAACATAAAGCAGTTGCGAAACACAACGCAATTCCAACTGAGCAACAAACGGTTGCAATAGAACAAGGAAGCGTGCAAGACGAAATAGAAGACACAACCCAGCTATATATAGGGTTGAACATAAGTGGAAAAGGTTTGTTGACATTGTTGTTGTTATTGGTCAGTTGATTATGAGTTGGTTCTGAGTTGATTGTGGGTAGTTGAGTTAAGTCGAGTCTTGAGTCTGTAATGAATTTGATCTATCAGTTTGAGAATTGGAGCTCTGTGACATGAGTCCAGAGGCAAGAGTTTGTACAACACACTGCTGCGTAATTCTGAGTCTGTAATCAAAAAAAGATTCTGAAGATAATATGAAGAAGGACCTAAATTTTCAAATATGATGTGTCTCTGTGTGTTTTCCTTATGCATTACAGTTCTTCTTTCTGGTTTTTAAGTTCTACTTGATGGTTTTGTGTTTAGATACTTGTTCTTAACGTAAGTAGGTTCGATTCTTGCACATATATGTTTGAGATCTGTTTATGTCTCTTGTGCAAGATCAAGGATGAGTCCTGAAGGCTCTATGGATCCTCTTAAGTATTTTCCCTACCCTTCCCTATCTATCTGTCTCAACAGCGCTTCGGGTGAGACTTCTTCTCTTCAGAGGAGATAAAAATGCTAGCGCTATAGACTACACAGTACCTTTTGTTGGTAACCTGAGAAGGACCCTGGTCTAATCAAACTTGCGCCAACAAAATGGCTTCATTGTCGGGACCTACGTTAAAAGGGAACCTATAAGGAGAATGATTCTATGGATCCATAGATATTCTATTGATCAATGGTGGGAAAGAAAATGCGATGCCTTCATATGGAAAGAAGTGGAACTAAGGAGAAAATTGGTGGAAAACACTCTCAAAGCAATCTTTTACTCAGAAAGATCGAGTGACCAGTACGAGATTTTCTGGGTTAAATTCCCAGAAGAATTTTTCCACTAGATAAAGAGGCTCCAAGAAGCTCTAGAGTTCCAAGAATGATTCAAGAGGATCTGTGCATGGGATGCCAAAAATCTAGCAACACTTCAGAGGCTGGATTGTCCAGTCACGCGAGTAGTTGATTTCTGGGTCAACACCGCATTAGAGGGATATATCATCGAATTTGCAGCTGAGAACCACTAATATTTCTCGCAAGTAGAGGCAATTTTCAATAAAGATGCAAGGGGAAGGCTGCTAAGAGAAATCCCCCTCTAGATTAAGGTTTTCTTGATGGAAGAGAGGATGTTGACTATGTCCCCGACTGAGATGGCAGCATAAACACCCTCGCTTGGGGTAGGGTGAGGCAAGGTGAGAGTCATGGAATGAGAGAGGGGAAGGGTTCTTTGAAAAATGGGGGGAAAATAGCAAGAAACAGACTTGAGAGACGACCGAGCCTTGAGGAGAGTCACCACAGTTGAGAAGTGGTGTCGCGGCAAGATCAAGAAAGAAGCAAGATAGTCCGAGAAGTTGAGGAAAGAAGCCAGATCGGGATAAGTAGAGGAAAGATAGATGGAAGAGTTGTAGAAGATTAGAAGACATGAATGACTGGCCAGTCAAATATTAAATGAGAGAGAAGCGCAGAGAGAAAGAATCCCCCAGGAGACGGGACAAGGAGAAGGTGCAGACATAAGAGAGGAAGAAGTTGACATGAATCTTGAAGAAGAAACAGAAGATTCAGCCCCGATAACAGAAGAGATCGGGAATCCGGTCAAAGAGATCGTCCAAGAGGAAGCAAATGAGACCCCCCAGATCAAAGAAAACTTCTCTAAAGCTAGTGGTGCCAGCCATGAATCACCCATACCCCAAGTGTCTTATATACAAGAAGTAAGTTCAATACTACCTTCTCATGCTAGTTATGTTCCAGTACAATTAATTAGTCAGTCACAACCAAGAAGTGCGAGTATAGCGAGGATATTGGGATCCCCTGGTAGATCGCAAGAAGGACTATTAGGATTCATATTGATAGGAACAATGATATCAGCAATGGTTGGCCATGCAAGAGGTTTGATTGCCCGATACCCAGAATTTTTGGGTAAGGGAGATGAAGACGTTGAGCAACGCTGGTTCTTGTGTGAAGCAATATGGAGATCCAGAGGGACTCCATATGTGAATAAGTTGGTCAAGTTTCAGACTACCTTGAGAGGTCGCACTCTCAAGTGGTACATGAATATCATTGAGCCGAGAGTTCTAGGAATGCAAGCTCAAGTGTTCACGCTTGGCCAGGTATGGACAAGGTTCATAGCAGAGTTCAAACTACCCCAGTCAGAACAACAGGATTTATCTGAGTTGTGTGAGATCCAACAGTGGGAAGGTGAATCAGCCTAGGATTACAACCAGAATTTTAAATATGCCATAGGGAGGTTGGCACATCCAATCCATGAAGAACATCAAAGGGAGTGGTACATTCAGGGGTTGTTTCCTCTAACTCGGATTCCTCTAACACAACAACGGATAGCCATGTTAACAGATGCCTTGGAACAATCGATGAATATTGAAGCCATGGTAGGATACCCTAGGAGCCTGAGGGTGACCATACCCCCAGCAGATGTAAATCTGGTGCAACTACAAGGGCATATAACGACACTTACAAAAAATATTCAAGAGCTGATGATACCCAGACCAGGACAACCACAGGTTTGGTGCACCGGATGTTATACAGAAGGTCATCTAGCGAACGAATGTCCATGAATAAAGGGAATGGGACCTCCTCAAAATTCAATGGTACCCCCACCAGGACCCACATGAGGAGTTGCGCAAGTGTCAACAAACTTACCATTCCATAACCCTACCCCATATCATCCTTTTGCATGAGGCCAAGAAGCACCAACAGCTGAGTATTGTGAAATCTGTCGAATCCATGGGCATGGGCATGGGCCAAGACAGTGCCCCATTATGCAGAAATATTTGACAGTACCAAATACAGTACAGTGTGAATTTTGTGCGTCTACCACGCACACTACCAATCAATGTAGAGTGTTGGATGCACTTGCATATAGGTTAGAACAAACAACATTCAGGGTGAATGAAAACCCTCAAGGACCAGGAAGAGGTTGAGGAGGTGGAGCTAGAGGAGACTTCAAAGGAGGAAGAACTGGGGGAAGAGGGCCAAGCAAATGTTATAATTGTGATGAGAAATGTCACTTGGATAGAGATTATCCTCATCCAAGGCGGCCATGGTGCTCTCAATGCAAAACCAATGGGCACGCAATTGAAGACTGCCCAGATTTAATTGCAAAATGGGAGGATAGAGTACGACAAAGAGGAACTAACCTCATCAGTTCAGAAATCAAGAGGGTTATTAAGGGACAATTTCCCAACCTTAATATCGTCACTCGAGGAGGAGTGAAGACAAGAGTTGAGGTTGATACTCTACCTCAAATCCAGAAAGAAACACCTAAAGAAGACAGGTACAACCCTCTGAAACAAAAGTTTTTTCTTTAAAGATGCCATAGAAGTATTTCAAAATATTCCTATATCGGAGATGCAAGAGAAACCCCCATAGTCTATTGTTTATCCTAAGATGGTGCAAGTTCCTACTTCACCCCTTGCACCCAGAAACCCTGTAGCCATGCCGAGACAACCTAAGCAACCTCAAAATGTAGTTGACCTTTGGTTTCAATTATTCTCTGACATTTTGGGGAATGATCAACTAATAGAAAAGTTTTGCAATGTGTTATACCTAGTTTTAGGGAACGAAGAACCCCTAGAGGCATGAAAAAGGGCTAATCTTCCTAAGAAAAGTACTCAGAGAGTGCAGCGAAGAAAAGTATGAACCAAAAAAGAATTTATACTAGTAGCCCAGTTAGATGAATTTGAGATTAAGGACGTCATGTTGGATATGGGATCCGATGTGAACATTCTTTCTAAGAATACCTGGGAAGATTTAGGAAAACCTAGGCTGACATATTTCCCAATTCAGTTAAGAATGGAAAACCAATATTGTATCTTCCCCATAGGAAGACTGGAGAATGTGGAAATAGATGTTGTGGGAGTCAAGACAGTGGTCGAATTTGAAGTCATTGAGAACATGGGAGATAAGGACCCTTACCCTGCACTACTTGGCATTGATTGGGCCTATGAAAATTATGCAATAATCGACTTAAAGAAAGAAACCATGAACTTTGAGGCTGAGGGAATCAAGGTAGTTCAACCTTTGGATCCATATGTAGGACCTAGGTATACAGAATCAACAGACAATAATATGGAGGGAGAAGACTTGGACCAGTTGTACACCGTAACAGCAGGAACAAGAAACAATTATATAAATCCTAATGTTGATGGACCAGAATTGGATTTTGACAGTTGGCAACAAGGTTCTCACGAAAGATTCTCAAGAATATGCGTAAATATCAGAGAGACCAGATGGGTTGGGACCAAATTTAGAGAACACCTAGTATACGATGCACCTCAGATCTAGATATTTTCCTGCACAACATGGAAGAAATTGTAAGAGAAGATCAAATAATCTCGGTACTAGATGTAGTCTTTCAGAACACCCCTGACAGATGGTGGGCTAATCATAAAGTTGTACTCAGAACTTGGGGTGAGGTGAAGAACATTATCAAGTATAGGTTCTAGAATAAGGAGCAACTGGAATCAGAGATGCAGACAGATCTCCAAGTTGCACAACTGTTCAGGGGAGAATCAAATCCTAGAATACATATTGAACAGTGCACGACACAATGGCAAGTTGCAAGGATACCCTCTCACTTCTGGGTCCAGGTATTTCCCCACCCCCTAGGTCTAATCCTGAAAGCTTGGTTTATACATGAGGAAACCAGAAGACAAACCAACGATTGGAAAACACTGGCAGCTCAATTTTTCAAGGACTTCTCATTTACAAGTAAGTACCCTGAGCTTGAAGTAGTCCTACAAAAGATTAAATAATTTATTTTTATAGATAATGGTAATCATAAATAAAACTTAGTGGTATGTGCCAAACATAACCAAGAACTTCAAACTATTCTCCACCTACCTTCAACTAAGAAGCCTATAGAATGTTACCAGATTAGTAGAGATTCAGAAAGCTTGGATGACTTACAGGAATTGAGGAACCTAACCATCAAAGAGACAGAGGGGAGAAGAGAAATTCAAAACACCATACCTAGCTAGACTAAAAGTTCCTACAATCACCCATTAAAATTGCACAAAATCAATATAGGGACCATAGATCAACCCAAGATAGCTATGGTAGGAGACTACTGGGATGAGCAAACCAGTCAAGAAATACAAAGTTTTTTGTGGGAATATGAGGATTTGTTCCCAAAGACTTTTTCAGAGTTAAAGGGAATCAAAGGAGTTATGGGAGAAATGAAGATTGAATTGAAACCAGGATCCAAGCCTGTCAAACATAGACCATATCATCTTAACCCTAGAGTAAAAGAGAAGGTTAAGAAGGAGATAGACAAGATGTTGGAAGCAAGTCTCATTTTTGCAGTAGAAGAAGCAGAGTGCATTAGCCCGATAGTTATTCAAAGAAAGAAAGGCACAGAGGATATTAGAGTCTGTGTAGACTACATAAGTCTCAACTCTGCCTGTGTGCATGATCCTTTCCCAACACCCTTTACAGACGAAGTGCTAGAATAGTTTGTGGGGAAGGAAGCATACTCATTCACAGATGGATTTTCAGGATACCACCAAGTCAGGATCGTTGAAGAGGACAAAAATAAAACCACTTTCATAACAGAATGGGGATCCTTCACATACAATGTGATGCCATTTGGATTAAAGAATTCCCCTGCAGTTGTTTCAATAATTGTGATAGCATCTTTTAGAGAGTTCATTCACAAATTTATAGAAGTCTATATGGATGATTGGACAATATATATCCTGCTCAAGGAACATGTAGCATTGTTGCGGCTAATGTTTGACAGATGCAGAGAGTTGCAGATCTAATTGAATCTCAAAAAGTGTATCTTCTATGTACCACATGGGAATTTGTTAGGCCACATAGTATGCTGAGAAGGAGTATTGGTAGACCCATCCAAAGTTGCAGTCATTGTGAATATGCCTCCACCCTTGAGTGCCAAACAGTTGTGATCCACAGTGGGACACAAAAGTTACTATCACAAGTTCATCCGAAGATATGCCAACATTACTACACCTCTGGAAAACCTACTGAAAAAGGTTGAACCATTTCAATGGACTCCAGAATGTGATAAATCATTTGAGACACTCAAGGAGAAACTCATCACAACACCCATCCTGATATTCCCAAATTGGTAGAATGAATTTCACGTCCATGTAGATGCTTTAGGAATTGCCTTGGGAGCTATCTTAACGCAACTTGGTGATGGGGCTATGGATCACCCTATCTACTTTTTGATTCATAAGTTGTCACAAGCAGAGCGCAACTACACAACGAAAGAACGGGAGGGTTTAGACATGATTTATGCTTTGCAGAAATTTAGACATTATTTGTTAGGGTCTCATTTCAAATTCTTTATTGATCATTCCACATTGAAATATCTAGTTAACAAACCTATGTTGGAAGGAAGAATTTGTATATGGTTGATGTTATTTCAGGAATTTTCCTTTGAAGTTATCATCAAGCTGGGAATATGCATCGTAGGACCTGATCACTTGTCCAGGTTAGAGTTAGGGGAAAGTGTTGGAGCATTAGATGATTAGCTCCCAGATGCAGACTTGTTTAGGATTGAGGCCATACCAAAGTACCTGTTGGACATAGCAGTCTTCCTAAGTACATGGACCTGCCCTGAAATATATTCTGCAACCCAGAAACACCACATGGTTGTTAGAGCAGTAGATTACCAATTGATCATCGGATAGTTGTATAAACTAGGACTAGACAACATCCTCAAACGATGTCTCCTGGATCATGAAAGACATGATATACTCTGGGAATGCCATAGTGGAGTTGCAGGAGGCCACGTAGGAGGAAAGGCCACTACACCAAAATTTCTCTAGGCAGGACTTTGGTGGGAAAAACTCTTCAAGGATGCAAAATTATATGCTAGATCATTTGATGTTTGTCAACAAATGGGTAAGTCGTCACACTGAGACGAACTACCACTACAACCAGTTAGAGTTCTACCGGCATTTAAGAAATGGGCAGTTGACTTCATTGGACCAATCAACCCTATCGCCAAGCATTCAAAAGCTAGGTACATCATTACCGCAACTGAATACCTTACTTGTTGGGTAGAAGTGTTAATGTTTTATGCTGATATTATAGTTCTTTGCATTTCATAAAGACAAGAGCATAATAACCACAAGATCACTGAGAAATACACATCCACAATAGACACAGCATTTATCCTGGGAAACCCTCTAGGGGAAGAAAACC
>ML802093.1:295183-310790 GCA_009831015.1 Picea engelmannii
CATCCAAAACCCTAACCCAATGACCTGGATTAGTCCAAAACCCTAATTCCTTAACCTGAAATAGAAAACCATCGGCAAAAAACCATGTGCCGAAAAACCACCTAATATCATGTGGTCCCGGAAATATGTCGTCCCGGAAATATGTCGGCCCGGAAAAAAAAAATTCGGGGGCGCTGCCCCCGAACCCCCGCGCGGGGGGCTCCGCCCCCCTCTAACCCCCCTGCGCACCCAGCACAGACACTCCGTCTCATGCAAAGAATATAACACAAACCCAACACCATGTATGAAGTCAATTAATCCATAAAGTCACGTTATGAAAAGATGTCGTTGGATTTCACATTGGGATACCCACCTGTCAAATGGAAAGGTCTGAAATCGGCCACGTCCCTATCCAGCTCATGCAAATAAGTAAATTCCAGAATTTCCTAATAGAATTTACCCTGTTAAATCATCCCATCAAACAAATCAGATCCAGTTGTGTCCATACGGTCATGATGAACAACAGTTATCGCTAAACTTGCCCGTTAATCCAAGTATAAGACCTTGAGAATGCTCGAGAATGTATCGTTTCCAAAAGAACATATCTATTTCTGAATTGAGTAAAATGAACCAGTATGCACAAGTGTGAAAGTCCTTAGCTTTCTGCAGAAGTGGGAATTCCAAGAGCCATGGCAAGCCAAAGAGCCATGTCTAAAGAAGAAGTACCAGATGAGCCCTACGACCCACGAGTCAAGACAGTAGGCGATCTCAAAGGGAAGGTGGAGCATGTCAAGCTCCTTGATATTGACCTAACAGACTCAACCCTGTTTCCTCAGATGAACACAGATGTCTTTTGGGAGATGTCTTTAGACAGATTAGGAGGCATGCAATTTGTGCCAAAATCAAACTTCTTCAATTTATTCAATTCGACCTTCATGAACCTGAGAAACCTACCAATCTTTGGTACCACTGGTGAGGTTGCACGATGCATGAAATTTTTTATAAGCAGGGTGCATGATAGAATTCTATGGTTGGATAAGCGATATCCAATCTATGCTAAAGACATCCAGCAACTTACTGGACTATCCTTCAAAGGAAAGGATGTGTCGAAAGGATTCCAGGGTCCTGGTAAGCATGACAAAAAGAAAGGCGAGCTCAGCCTATAAGAGAAATTCAACACAAAGAGGGGGGGATGAACAACAGTAATTGAACCCATACTACCCGAGACAGTCTAGACTGGATGTTACATCATAGCCAACAAGGTTATGAGATCATACTACAAGGGCGAATGCACATTAGATGCATTATCAGTAGCAGACTTTTGCGCCAACAGTGCTATTTTCAATTGGTGTAGTTACCTGTTGGAGGAACGACTAGTGGCATGCGAGGAAGCGCAGGAGAAATAAGGAACCTTCACTTATGGATATCTGCTCATGGAATTCACAATTTTCAAATGGAGGCCACCTATGGGAAGATAGTCAGTGATACCAGATAAGGGGCGCATGGAGAAGATGTTCGAGCCATGGAAATGAAGGCCAGATTCGAAGAATACAGCCTTCAATGTCGCAGGATTTGCTAAGTGGTACAATGGTCTGATAGACACAACACAGAGGTTGTGTATCCCACAAGAGATCCTTAACTGAAATACGAGAAATATTTCCTTCAGCATGAACCATCACCATACATTTTTCTGGCCGAGACATGTTAGCAAGGAAGATTTCCAAACAGGGATGTTGTCGTTCTATTTGGACGAGAAGGCCTTTGACAAGGAAGTCATGTCATGGCCAGGAGTCAAATGCAGTCAGTGCAAGTCGGGAATGCATTATATCCTACCTACAGAGTTGTTGAATAATACAAACAAAGAAGCAGGAGTCGGACCAAGATCAGGTCCAAAGTCACAGAAGCCAAACACTCTAGCACAATCAGACTCTGAGGAGGAAGAAGAGATGTAGAAGTTGGAGCGGAAGAAAAGACTGGCCCTCCGTTACCTGCCAATCGATGTTGTGTTTTCAGGGGAGGATGTTAACCAGATCCTGAGCGTTGTGTTTGGGAAAAAACCAGTGGTGAAGAGGCCTAGAACCGGGGTCTCACCGAACAAACCTCTGAACCCACAACCCCTTGCATCAGTCGTTCCCCGCACCCGTTCAACGGTCAAATCCAGCACTATCATTGACATTCAGGATGACCCAAATATTGAAACATTTTTGTCCACATTCATCACTGAGCACCCTCCATCACCACCACCACCCCAATCACCAAACCCCATCACCACTAGTCTACCCCAGACCACAAACCCAAATCCAATGCAGCTCAATCAGCCAGAGATAGTGGAGCGAGGACTCCAAGAAATAACCCAAGAGCCACCTAAGCTAAGATCAAAAGTTTCTGGTCCAAACCCCAAAGCACCAGAGCAGAGCATGAAGCTGAATGGTCTGAATCCATACATCCAGGAACAATAGCCTGAGCCTTCGACATAAGGAAAATACACCCACACTGTGGAGGACCTGCATGCCCAAAGAAAACAACAAATCCTCTCACCAACCAAGGGTGAGGATGTCCAAGAAACCACAATCCAGGAAGTAGAAGTAAGAAAAGAGAAGGAGCTACCAAAGCCTCAGAGGGAACCAGCATCAACACCTAGGAAAAGTGTGACATTCGCTTGTGAAAAAATGGAGCAGGTTCTCCAGGACCCTCAGCAATGCATAGAACTGATGCAACTTTGCATAGCTAGAAAAGAGGTTCTAACTCTTTTACCCACAACGCTAAGGTCGAGGATTGCGACAGTACCACCAAAAGAGGAGGAGGTAGAGACCCGCTCGGAGCATTCAATGGCTACTGGACTTCCACTGCAGACACGAGCTCCCAATGATCCAAAAATGAAGGTATTACTGATAAATTGCAAGTTAGCTTAATGTATTTTATCCATCGGATCGTTAAGAATGTGAAATACATAAAACTTATTATCTTGTTGTGGAATATCAAATGTGACTTTTACTTGATGCTTATCAATGAATAAAGAGATCAGCCATTAACATCCATGCTGCAAATTAAGAGAATATAATAGCGAAATAGAAAGAGAAATAGAGACAACATGTTGATAATGGAGTTCACCAATCGTTGGCTACGTCTTCGGGCCCGCTTCCAAGTGGAGGACCTCTTTATTTCTCTTTAAAATGATCAAAGTTCTCTTACAATTGCTCTTTGTTGTTACATAGCATGCTTCAGATCTGTTGTGCAAGACCTCCCTGCTCAGATTCATGCATGCATCATCAAACTCCTCTCAAGAACATGGCAAAAATGCCTCTCAAAACATGAGAAAAGGCCAAAATTTACAAACTACTCCTTCAAAACCCTGCATCAAAAAGACCCCTCAAGGCTTCAAAAAGCCTGGTTTTTATGGTTTTCATGCTCAGATGAGGAAGCTCAACTTCCCCTGAAGATCTGGCCTCTTTCTAGGATCAAATCCCCCTCTAAATGGCCAAGATATCTCAAAAAAATACTTTCTGGTCATAAACTCAGGGAAAAATCAACATTGTATAGTTAAAAACCCACTTTTATATAAAAATACACAGTATAGCCCCCTAAGGGTGGCACGCGCCCTCTTTAAAAGATCATATTCTCTTCATATGGCCAAGTGCCAGCCCTTTGGACTGCGCGTTGGCCTTGAATAGGATCCAAGCCTCTGGTTCCTGGGCGCGTTCCATGGGACCGATGGTCAAAGGATAGACCTTTGCATGCCTTTGAAGGGGATAGCCCCTGGTCTTGTGGGATCCTCCCGAGATCCAAGGGCTGGTGCCTATCATGAACCCCACGCTCTTCCCTATCACTTGGTTCTATGGTAGGGGCGTGTGAAATGACAATAGACCACAAGCTGGGTCTTAGCCCCAGCCCCCTCCTTTGGCGCCATACAAAAACATGCAATTTAAATATATTTAAATATGTTTCCTATAACAAGAAGCATGTTGGAGCATTGGTGTTGGACCATTTCTCAAGGCCCTTGGGCTACCTGGTGGTCGTGGGTTCAAAACCCATGGACCCCAAAACATTTTTGCAACTTGCCATTCGATGTGTTGATTGGGTGCCACGTGGCTACCCATGCCGAGGCCACATGGCACCACCTCATTTTCCCGAATATTGACAAGTGTCACACTACCATTGGTCCAAATTTTCATCATCTTCCGAGTGACAGGTTGCCAAATTTCATTACCTGCCTCTTCCATGTCGACATCCTGAATTAGCTTCGATGATGTCATGCTGACGTCATCATTGACTTTTTGCCAGTCCTTTGACTTTTTAGTTGTTTGAGAAAACAGTCAGAGTGTGATAACTCTCGCATATGGAGCCTGTTTGATAAAGTAAATATACTTTCAAAATCAGTGTGACGAGACGGTCACAATGGAATTGGTTTCATTCAATTCTGAGAACTTTGAATTTTGAGCATTTTCTAATCCTAGGGAGCCTCCTGGATCATTCCTCCCCACTTTGGAAGCTTTTGGACCACCAAAAGTCTACTTTTACTCAAGTAAGAAGTGAGAGTACTTCCTCCCCACTTGTTTGGTATCGTCCATCCTTTCTGCTTGGACAATAATCACCTGACTAATCACAAGAAACATGAAAACTGAGATAGCATTGTTTATCAAAGTAATCATCCCATCAATTGCACAATCATCTACATTATTTGTCGCAATTAGCAGCCATACACCACTGAATAACATCAAACTAAATAGCAATACTGAATATGCAAATGAGAATGAAAAAACATGCTTCCCCTTCTGAACAGGAACAGTAAACAAAGTATGCAGTTGAACCTCATGATGTACCTCCAGTGCCATAATATTGAACCATATGATTATGTGAATAATATTGAACCATCTCATGTTTAGCATCACTGACTTCCTGTTTTTTTACAGACATAAGTGTTAAACTTTTGCTTGCATTTACCATTCTTTTTAACTTCCATGTCGCTGCAAAAGATCTGTCAGTTTTCATGCGATGAGAATGAACAATGTACTCCTTCCCATCTTTATTGAAGCAATATTTATTTTCCTCCCTGTAGAATATAGCTTTCCTATCATAAAGGTATGGGCTTCCCAGAATAATTCCACATATGTCCAGTGGCACTATATCAAGCTCTACTTCATCAACATAATTAGAAGTGATTGCAAACTTGATTTTACATTGCTTGGTTACTTGTAAATTGTTATCACCACATATCCATCCCAATGGATATGGTTTAGGATGTGACTTAGTTTCAAGTCCCGAGTTATTTACAACATCTTCACTGATTAGATTGGATTTTGATCCACTCTCTACAAGAGTATCAACTTTAACATTATGTGTTATAACCCTTATGTGGAAAATTTCATTCCTTTTATACTCATCATTTACATCAACTGATCTAGAAGAGCTAGTACTTGCAACAAAATTTATACCTCGGATTCCCATAGCTACAACTTGTGTCTCATCACTGGAATCTGATCCAAGATCCACTTGAACTTTCGCAGATGTGGTATTCTTCCTTCCTTGGTTGGCATACTTCTTTGGCTTCAAGTCAAGATGTAAGACCCAACAACGATCTTCATCATGGCCTACTTTCTTGCAATGGTTGCAAGTAGGCTTCTCCGTTCTTGTTGTGGCTATCTTCTTCTCTTTCTCTTTCCTTTTCCCTGCATCCTTTCTTTGCCAAGTATCTGTAGAAACACTATCACCAACATTCCCTTTACTTGATTCAATGTGAACATCTTGTACACATACTTCATCAAAGTTAGAAGGATTTAGCATAATAATAGTGTGCTTGAGATAAGAATGTAAACCACCAATATATTTTAGGAGTGTCTCTTGTGTATATAAAGGAATACCCAAATTTAATGCTTTCTTATGAAATATCTGAGTATATTCTTGTACACTTTGACCTTTAACTTGCCTTAAACTTTTCCAATTCATCATTTCTTGTTGCATGTATGCTAATGGATAGAATTGTTTCTTCAAAGCAGTGATAAATTCATTCCAGAAAGAGATTGTTTTACCATTTTTATTGAGATCGTCCATAGTTTTTCTTTCCCACCATATGAAAGTTGTGCCTCCCAATTTGAGACTTGCAAGTTGGATCTTTGTTTCATCATCAACAATTCTTTGTATCCTACAATAGTCTTCTAACTGTCTCACCCAATTATCTAGCTTTTCTACATCTAATTCACCATCATAAGTGGGTAATTGAAACTTTACATCTAATTTTAATAAAGGCATATTAGAAGAATGATGAGTTTTCTTAGGTTGCTTATCCTTGGAGGGATGTACACTTGCTTCACTTGTAGATGACGAGGATGAAAGAGAAGGAGGTTCTAAAGGTCCACCACCTCCAACTCCTCCTTCTGCTCTTACTGAAGATTCACCTTCTTCAACTTTTGGATTTCTTCGCAACCCTATTTCATGGTAAAGTTCTTCTACCATGGCTTTCATCAACTGAAATGACTCAAAGAAATCGTCCTCATATGCAAAAGGACCTAGTTTTATCGGTGAAGACATCTCTTGTTTATGCGGTCTCCTTTGAATCTCTATATTAAGAGCCTCAAGTTGGCCTTCTCCTTGCTTGAGTTTTGCTCTAGTGAGCATCAAATAATTGCAATTCCTGTCAAACCTTCAAAACCAAATGCTCTGATACCATAAAATTGATCCAAAAATGAAGGTATTACTGATAAATTGCAAGTTAGTTTAATGTATTTTATGCATTGGATCGTTAAGAATGCGAAATACATAAAACTTATTATCTTGTTGCGGAATATCAAATGTGACTTTTACTTGATGCTTATCAATGAATAAAGAGATCATACGTTAACATCCATGCTGAAAATTAAGAGAATAGAACAGCCAAAACAAAAAGAGAAATAGAGACAAGAGGTTGATAAAGGAGTTCACCAATCGTTGGCTACATCTTCGGGCCCGCTTCCAAGTGGAGGACCTCTTTATTGATCTTTAAAATGCTCAAACTTCTCTTACAATTGCTCTTTGTTGTTACATATCATGCTTCAGATCTTCTATGCAAGACCGCCCTGCTCAGATTCATGCATGCATCATCAAACTCCTCTCAAGAACATGGCAAAAATGCCTCTCAAAACATGAGAAAAGGCCAAAATTTACAAACTGCTCCTTCAAAACCTTGCATCAAAAAATCCCCTCAAGGCTTCAAAAAGCCTGGTTTTTATAGTTTTCATGCTCAGATGAGGAAGCTCAACTTCCCTTGAAGATATGGCCTCTTTATGGGATCCAATCCCCCTCCAAATGCCCAATATATCTCAAAAAACTACTTTCTGGTCATAAAATCAAGGAAAAATCAACATTCTATAGTTAAAAACCCACTTTTATATAAAAATACACAGTATAGCCCCCTAAGGGTGGTGCGCACCCTCTTTAAAAGGTCATTTTCTCTTCATATGGCCAAGCACCATCCCTTTGGGTTGCGCGCTGGCCTTGAATAGGCTCCAAGCTCCTGGTTCCTGGGCCCGTTCCATGGGACCGATGGTCAAAGGATAGACCTACGTGTGCCTTTAAAGGGGATAGCCCCTGGTATTGTGGGATCCTCACGAGATTTGAGTGTTGGTGCCTATCATGACCCCCACGCTCTACCCTATCGCTTGGTTCTATGGTAGGAGCGTGTGAAATGACAATAGACCACGGGCTGGGGCTTATCCCCAGCCCCCTCCTTTGGCACCATACAAAAACATGCAATTTAAATATATTTAAATATGTTTCCTATAACAAGAAACATGTTGGTATGTTGGTGTTGGACCATTTCTCAAGGCCCTTGGGCTACCTGGTGGTTGTGGGTTCAAAACCCATGGACCCCAAAACATTTTTTCAATTTGCCATTCGGTGATTTGATTGGGTGCTATGTGGCTGCCCATGCCTGGGCCATGTGGCACCACCTCATTTGCCCGAATATTAACAAGTGTCACACTGCCATTGGTCCAAGTCTACATCATCTGCCCAGTGACAGGTCGCCAAATTTCATTACCTGCCTCTGCCACATCAGCATCCTGAATTAGCTTTGGTGATGTCATGCTGACGTCAACATTGACTTTTTGCCAGTCCTTTGACTTTTTAGTTGTTTGAGAAAATGGTCAGAGTGCGATAACTCTCACATACGGAGCCCATTTGAGAAAGTAAATATACTGCGGGAATCAGCGCAACGAGACAGTTGCAATGGAATTGGTTTCATTCAATTCTGAGAACTTTAAATTTTGAGAATTTTCTGAGCCTGGGGAGCCTCCTAGATCACCTAGAGAAGAAACCCTTCATCTGTTGACCTCGTACAGTGGCCAGCGATGCAATTATTTGGACTGATCAGAGCATCAACTAATTAATTAGAGCAAAGGATCCAGGAGGCTGAGAGATCTGCCGAGGTTGCAAGGAAGGAATAGTTTGTCGCACAAACATGCAAGATGTAGGAAGCATGTGACAAAATCTAGGTTCAGCGCAAACTGGAAAGAGTGCAGGAAAGACTTGTCGAAGCATGGCCGAAGATTTAGAAGGTTGCACCTGAACTACCTAAAGTTAGTGATGCAAGCGAGCCGGAACACTAGATTGAATTGCTACAAGGAGCATGGACACAACTTGCCACTCAAGCTTAGAAGTTGAAAGCACAGTTACAACAGGCCCAGCAAGAGGTAGAGCAGCAGCCTCAGAAGCTACAAGAGCAAATGTATATGATCATGATACAAGGTAACAATGCTCGAGAAGCACTGCACAAGCACAAAGTGGAATGCGCAAAGATTTTCATGGAAGTCAGCCATTGGATGGGCATCATCGCTCGACGAAACCAAGTCTTGGAGGAGGTGCACACAAAGATCTAGGTGTTGAACGAAGAATTTTCAGCCACAATGGATCCTATGGAGAAACAGCATAATTTCGACCAAATTCAACAGGTGGACAATGAGCTGAATGCCCTCTTTGAGGCACAGTCCATAGCAAAGAAAGAGTTGCATGATTTTCGACCTGTCATTCAAGCAGTGTACATGAAAATGCATCAAGTTGATGCAACAACATATTTCGAGTGGAACTTGTTGGTCATTTCCAAGCCAAAGGCAGATAGTAAGGAGACAACCCAACAATTCATTGCAGAGGCATCACTCCTTGCCAGGAAATGGTAGGATAAAGTGGGAAACTTTCAAGGAGTGAAACAATGAGCCTTAGAGTTGGTACCAGAGTTGGGCCCTTCATTTGAAGAGGTAAAAGAAGAGAAATCACAAGCATAAGAGCCCAAGGAAGAAGAAAAGGAGGATAAGGGAAAACATCAGATGCTCCTGGAATATGCGAAAGAACCAAGCACTTGACTTGATGGCAAGTCAAGGATTATGGTCGGAGCCTGTTGGGCCCTTCATTTTTGGATAAGGAATTGTGCAAGTTTTGACTGAGAATGAGTTGCGCAAGATTTAATAGAAGCTGGACAATAAAGCAAGAAAGAGAAACAGAAAGTAGTTTTGAAAGACAGCTCAACGCCAACTAAGCAACAAACATTTGCAACAGAACAAGGAAGCGCACAAGACGAAATAGAAGACACAACCCAGCTATATATATAGGGTTGAACATAAGTGTAAAAGGGTTTTTGACATTGTTGTTGTTGTTGGTTAGTTTATTATGAGTTGGTTCCGAGATGATTATGGGGAGTTGAGTCAAGTCGATTCTTGAGTCTGTAATGAATTTGATCTATCAGTTTAAGAATTGGAGCTATGTGACATGAGTCCAGAGTCAAGAGTTTGTACAGTGCACTCCTGCATAATTCTGAGTCTGTAATCAAAGAAAGATTCTGAAGATTATATGAAGAAGGACCTAAATTTTCAAATATGATGTGTCTTTGTGTGTTTTCCTTATGCATTACAGTTCTTCTTTCTAGGTTATAAGTTATACTCGATGGTTCTGTGTTTAGATGCTTGTTCTTAACATAAGTAGGTTAGATTCTTTCACATATATGTTTTAGATCTGTTTATGCCTCTTGCGCAAGATTAGGGATGAGTCCTAAAGGATCTATGGATCATCTTAAGTATTTTCCCTACCCTTCCCTATCTATCTGTCTCAGCAGTGCTTCGAGTGAGACTTCTTCTCTTCGGAGGAGATGAAAATACCAGCGCTCTAGACTACATGGTACCTTTTGTTGGTAACCTGAGAAGGACCCTAGTCTGATCAAACTTGTGCCAACACAACCTATAATAAAACTAATAGATACATCTCATTCTACAAAGTTTTCACTGCTAACCATGAGTGAACCAAAAACAATTGTGCAAGCAAGTCGGGATGACCATTGGGTCAAAGCCATGAATGAAGAACTAGACCAAATAGAGAAAAATAAGACTTGGTATATTTTCCCAAGACCAACTGACAAGAATGTAATTGGAACTAAATGGGTATACAAAAACAAGTTGAATTAAGATGGGTAGATTGTCAGAAACAAGGCCATACTGGTATGCAAAGGGTATGCTCAAGTAGAATGCATGGACTTTGAAGAAACCTTTGCACATGTTGCAAGAATTGAAACAATAAGAATGTTTTTGGCACTTGCATGTTACAAAAATTTCAAAGTTTACCATATGGATGTTAAATCGGACTTTTTAAATGGTGACCTAGAGGAAAAAGTTTATGTGCAACAGCCAGAGGGTTTTCAACTAAATAAAAAGAAATATTATGTTTACAGATTAAGGAAATCCATGTATGGGATAAAACAGGCTCCAAGAGCTTGGTATTACAAATTGGACAAGTATTTTCACCAGCAAGGATTCAAAAAGGGAACTGTTGATAGCAACTTATACATCAAGGCTAAAGCTAATGACTTGTTAATTATTGTAGTGTATGTTGATGACATTATTTTTCGGAGTAACATTGAATTAATGAGTATGAAGTTTGCAGCTGCAATGAAACAAGAGTTTGAGATGTCTATGTTAGGGGAACTGTCCTTCTTCCTTGGCCTACAAATTCATCAATCAGAAAGAGGAATTTTCATTTCTTAAAGTAAATATCTCAAGGAACTCTTGAAGAAGTTTGGCATGGAAAACTATACACCAGTGAGAACTCCTATGAATATCAATTGCAAACTAAGTAAGGATGATGATGATCCAGATATAGATCAAACCATGTACCATTCCATGATAGGTAGTTTACTCTATCTCATAGCTTCAAGGGTTGACATCATGCAAGTTGTTGGTTTGGTAAGCAGGTTTCAATCCAATCCCAAGGAAACTCATGTTCTTGCAATCAAAAGGATATTCAGGTACTTGCAAGGCACTATTGATTATAGATTGTGGTATCCCAAAGACACAGACCTCACTCTCAAAGATTATATAGATGCAGATTGGAAAAGAAGTATTGATGATAGAAAAGGAATCGACAGAGGTGCATTCTTCCTTGCCAGTTGTTTAGTATCTTGGCTCAGCAAGAAAAAAACTTTGATTTCCCTCTTTATAATTGAAGCAGAGTATATAGTTGTAGCATCCTGATGTACTCAAGTGTTGTGGATAAAGAACAAACTCCAGGATATTCAAGTTCCTTGTGATAAACCTGTATCTATCATATGTGACAATACAAGTGTTATTAATCTCCTTAAAAATATTTTTCAACACTCTAAGACTAAGCATATACCCATCAAGTATCACTTTCTCAGAGAACATGTATAGGATCAGGTGGTCAAATTAGAGTATGTTTATTCCGAAAAAAAGATTGCAGACATTTTTACCAAGACATTACCTAGGGACTTCTTTGAATACCTCAGAGAGAAGTTGGGACTCCTTCCCACTTCTCATTAAGGTGCATCACTTTCATGACAAGTTGGAGGTTCTTGAGAGACGTGTATAGCCTCAGGGGGAGTAGCACAAGAAATTGAGCAATGGGAAATATAGAATTCGGATAGGGGGATTTTCTATTAGGATGTGCTCAGTCAATAGGGAATATCTCCTTGACATTGATGTCAAAGGGGGAGAAAAATAGTAGGAAAAACTACAACAAGATAGAGTTGCAACAAAACCAGAGGAGCATACAACAAGGGAAAGTGCAGCTCAACAGTAGAGTTTCCATCAATAACAAAGGAGGAGTTTGTTGAGCATATGTTGTCATTTATGTCAAAGAGGTAACATACATGGCGCATATAAATTATGGCGCACAGGAAGAGGAAGTGCGTGAAAGGTAAATAGAAATGAAGAGGAATATTGGAAGACACATAGACCACATGAATGCATGAAGTGAAATAGAAGAAAATAGAGTTTGAATAACCCTTACAGGTGTCGAAGAATAGTGACCCTTGGACCGAGACGAAGGAGCAATCATGACCGTCAAATATAAATTCCAAAGGTTTTGTTTGTGTGTTTAGCCTGAATGACCAATATTAAATCTTGGATAGAGGTCTATCAGAATCGATGACCAGCATCTACCCTAGGTCAGAGTTCGATACTGCAAAGGGAAGATAGTCTAAATATTTTTGGACTCAACATATCAGAGTGTAGAGTTAGAGGAATACTCCAATGAAATATAGTCTGATAGACAATTGATATTTATTCAGAGTAGAAAAATCTATGGCTAGGATGATGAAGCGTGGCAACATATGTGGAAGGATTGAAAGATGAAAGGATCAATGTCACAAAAGAAGCCATGAAGGTGATTGAGTCTGCTAGGAGTGCATGTAAGAACATGAGGATGACCTATGATGCAGTTCAGAAGTAAAGAACGATGGAAAAAAATGCAAAAGAGTGGACTTGGAGCAACGGATGTTGGTGCTACAGTGTGACGTTGAATGTGCAATGATAGTAGGATCCCTTGAGCTAGTGTAATGAATGATGCAATGGAGTGTGAAGAAAAAAAGTCTTTGCGATGAGTGATGGAGAGGATTGCGACAGAACGAGTGGAAATTTGGCATTCAAGTAAGTGAGTCACTAGGATTGCGCTCACAGTCTTATGGAGCGACTGGGTGAGTGTGTTCCAGGGCAAGTGTGACAGGTTGAAGACTTAAATTCTTGCACTCCTATTCGGTCTAGGTAGTAGGTGTTCTATAAACCAAAATGTGAATTGTTGTGACAATGAACATTTTGGTAAAATAAGGAAGACTTGGCCAATTTATTTAGTCAAAGAATGTCCAACCACAACTGAACAAGAAATATTCTTAATTTAGATAGAAGTGTGTCCACATACACCTAACTGGACCTTGATATGTTCAATACATGTCCACAATGTAATGGTTATGAGTCCACAAACTTAATTTAGACAGAAGTATGTCACATATAACTAATTGGACCTTGATCTCGTCAAGGTTTTTTCACAATGTAATTATTATGAGTCCACATACAATTAGTTGAACTATGGAAAATATGTTATAAATAGAGATGTGGTTTGATCACAAAAATGAGATGAAAGAAGTGGGTCGAGGTCTTGTAATGGTTGAAAGGAACAGGACTTGAGAGATATCAGATTGTTTTGAGTTGCAAAGAAAATTCTTTTGAAAAGATCTAGTGATGTAAGGAATTTCTTTTATTAGAGAAAATTGAATACAGGGTGGCAGGGTCATGCTAGGGTGAGTTGAAGCTCACTGAGGATCAGATGGGTTCCTATCAAGTTGAAGAATTATAAATTGTAATTCGTTCTTGCAGAAGAACATAAAGAAAGATGTTTTGTGGTTTTCTCCCGCATTGGTTTCCCATGTAAAAATCTCCATGCATTGTGTTTTCTGTGTTTTTTTTAATTCTTCATGAATTGGTGATTAAGTAAGCACTTCTAAATAACTTTAAATCATTGAAAGGAAAGAAAATTGAGAAAATTGATACAATATTGATTCACCCCCCCCCCCCTCCTCTCAGTATTGTTGTGAGTTTCAACATGAAGTGGAAAATCCAGTCAAATAGATTTCAACATAAAGAAACGTGTGAAAAATCTCTAACTAATTTTATTGAGATCAATGCTTGTTTTTTTAGTTTTACAATGGAAAAAAAATTCAACATACTAAGGAGAGAAAATCTCTCCATATCCAACAAATTAGTATCTAAGCACAATATAAAGGGGTAGGTTGAGAAAATATCTCAACTATGCCTATGAAGATCTCAACTATGTCCATGAAGATCTCAATTGTCCCCTAAGTCTAGGAAACCAAAATCTTCAACACTCTCACACTCATATTAGTTTCCTATTACAAATAGAAATGAAAACTACATGAGCAAAAACCAAACTATTTTCTAAGAATTTATTCCCCATCAAACCTTGTAGGAAGAGATCACATTGGAGTCTTGTTTAGTGAATCAAAATGAAATATAAGACCTGGCCCTTGTTGGGAGTGTTATCACATAAACTTGTCAATGCCTTAGGAGTTTGTGGTTTCCACCTAAGTCTGTATTTTTTCCTGTCTATCCTCCTTTCGCAGATCGATTCTTAAGTTTTTCCCTTTCGACTTGTAGTTCTCTCTACATCTTCCCTCGATCGTTTGAGTGACCTTTTGTTCTATGTTGTCCTGCCTGAGAAGTCTTGGCCCTAAGATTTCATGTTTTCTCTAAGCTGATCACTTCTCTCTTTACCTCTGTCACTAATCATTTGTTTTCCTGAGCACTCAGTCAGTCATCCAAGTAATTTTTCATAGAAACCACAACCATAAGCACAAGCGCAGCACTTAGAGAGGGATGGTATGGAATTAAATCAATAAGAAGACAGTTTTAACCTTTCAATGACGAAGATCCAATCAAGATTATCGATCGACAGCTCGTGTTCTTTTAGAAGGTCAAAGCTGCGCGAAGGTTAGCGCCAGAGCGGCCCCGAAATCAAAGGTTGAGCACAGATTAGATCTGGGTCGTGGATCTCATTGGGAGAGATCAACAGTGGAAAATTATCACGAGAGTCGGGAATTTGAAATGTTGTTAAAGTTTTTCATCGAGGATCTGAACTCCCGAGACCCAAAATCAACATGAGTCATTGATCTTGAAGGGAATAGGTGTCAGTTGATCCAAGTACTTGGGGAAATGAGCTTCGGAAGAATTTAAGTGAGGAATTCGCTAAACTCTCGATGTGTCGATGTGTTGATATACCGAAGTCTCAAAACTCGGGATTCGTGGGAGCCATCTGATCCAACGAGGACAGGTGGCAGTGGATTAAGAAATGTCGTGGAGCTTGGTTTTAGGGGTTTTGATTTGAGCCACAAGAAAATGTCACGAAGCGAAAAATCGTGAAATCAATATGGGTCATCCAAACCAGAGGAGCACGTGGTGCCTAATCAGATATTTCATGGTTTCATGGATTGGGAATTCTGAAGTCTAGCATGTAGGAATCCCCGAAAAGTGAAATCTCGAAATGCCTTTGGAGATAGGCACTAGGTCACAACCCGTGGTCATGTGAAAGTAAGGTTTAGGAGAAGCATCCAACCCCCAGTCGCGTTGTAGTGTACCCTTTCACTACCGAGGTTTCCAATCACTCTCAGTTTACCATTCTATACATGAATGATTACATAATTCGTACTGAAATCATAAGCAAATTCTTTTAACAATAATTAGACACACTCATACACAGAGTAAAATATATGGGTACTGCTATAATTAATCATTCCATAGCATTTATCATTAATTCATTCGCACAGCGGAAAACATGATACAAAACAGCACAGTCATGTCAAATGTGATAA
>ML802093.1:310890-323891 GCA_009831015.1 Picea engelmannii
ACCCTGGGAACTGCATGCATCCCATCCGTACGCCTTCTTCCACCACTTGGAAACTCCCGGGTCCTTCCAAAGGACTTAGGATAAAATAATAATATGCACATGGCTCTTTTGGAAATAATATTAAAATATTATTCCAGGCCTAAACCCCCTAGGCTTAGCCCCTAGGCTCATTACTCAGCCCCTTTCCCACCTTTCAACTCATGATCCCTTGCCCAATCTGTGGACGCTCAGTCCCCCATCACTCTTTCATCGTGGTCGGTCTGCACTGGCGGTATTTACTTTTTATTAATTGACCTGCATACATACAAGTATATCACAGGCTCCTGGCCTTCAACACTTAGGCTCCCCTGGCCTAACAAGACTCATAAGCCTACAGCTTATTCAAAATTTGGCTCACCAGCCTATAGAACATAATTACAATTCTTTTGCATATAACATATTCTGTAACGAGGCTCGGCTTTGGGGACACTACACGCGTATAGACGACTATTTCAGAGTCCAGAGGAAGCATTGCAACCATTGTTTGAAAATCATATCTGACCGTTAGTCAGATAAGTGATTTCCCCGATTCTGATATTGAGAAATTTGAAGGTGAGCTATATGAAAACCCCTGAAACATGAAATTATGGGATGTCATTAGCATAGGGTCATGGCCCTGGATTACATTTAGGTGGGGCCATAGGAAAGTAGGCTAGATTCTGAGCCTTGGAGAGCAGGCACGTGGTCATCCCTTGAGCATTTCATCTCGGCCATTCTCTGAGTAAAAGCATTTAATGTAAAATGGGTATGGTAGTTGAAACCTCATTTCAACACATAAATAGAAAGTATGGAAAATCTAGCCATGGACGGCAGGCTATCAGTTGAAATTTCCCTTGTCATGAGTTTTCCTATAAAGCCCATACTGATATGATCTTGTGTATGACAGAAGAGTGCAAGTGCAGCATGACAAAAGAAGATGTAGATGCCAAGCCTTGAATGCATGACCAGAGTGTGTTTCTGTAGGGAGCAAGTTTCTTTGAGTATATATACTCAATTTTTATATTTTGTTATGGTCGATGGTAGAGCTAGGTTCCCATATTCTAGAGTTTTAGTAGAGCCTCTGGCTTCTGGTTATGTATCTATATTTGAGACTTCTTGTTTAATCCAAGTCATCTTTTCTTACTCCATATTATTATGCGTCTGATACTGAATGTTCATGATTGAAGTATTTACATGGATTATTGTGACTGTGTTGTAATGGATGTTTGACTACAATGTTGTCATAATGTTTTCAGTTTCTTGAAGCTCTGAATCCAAGAAGATCTTGTTTTCTGCATTTTTCCTCCTTATGTTGTTGGAAGACCTGACGTTCATAGTAGACCTTTAAATTTTATTCTCAAGCTCTTCCTCCTACTCACCCTTACTACAACTTACTAACTAAAGTTTGATCAAGACATCACCTATATGTGCATACCAGCCCATTTTTTTGATTTAAAACAATACCATCCTGAGTTTGTGTCCATCAGACCTCCTTTATATTTATTTTTCATAACATACAAACTGATGGGTATCAAGCTTACCTCTATCGCAATCCAGTGGTGACTTCTAGTGTTAACATTTCTAGCATTGTTGTCAGAGACGAATTGAATATTTTCCCTGGGTAGAATGACAATGAACTTCTGATTCTAAAGGTGCATCAGAATTCAAAACCTTTTGAAGATTGCAACTTGCACCTGGCGACTCCACTGTCTTGGCTCTGTTGTTTCAGTCTGACTACTTTTGGCTGCACCTGGTATCCCCTGGGAGAACACAACAATCGGAGCTGGTCTTTGATGGTGGACAAAGACCAGACACACTCATTTTGCATATCATTCATCTAGCGAATTCATGGTTAAAGGATCGATTGGCGACTCCACTGGTTTGAAATGGACAAAATCCTAGATCGAAGGTTTGCTCCCTTTAATTTTTCTGTTGTTCATGGTTTTCCTAATGTTGTCCCTACTGTGGACAAATGGGGTGATTATTTGCCTGTATTTAGAAAACACAGAGATGACAATCCTTTCGAGCATCTTCGTGAGTTTCATGAACTCATGCATCAGTGGGAATTACATCATGAGGATGTATTAATGAAGATGTTCATGTTCTCGTTAGATGGGGATGCTTGTGAGTGGTTTTGATCCTTGCCCCATGCTAGAATCCCCTCCCTGAGAGAGTTTCATGCAGCTTTCAATGGACATTGTCAACAATTTTATTCTTCCAAGTTAATTTGTCATAATTTTTGTGAAGAATATAAAGACTGTGTTCAAGGTATGACTGTTTCAAATGAAAGATGTGAGGATGAAATCTATGAGGACGGAAGCCGTGAGAATGAAGGACATAAATCGGAGGAATTGATGGAGTTGGTAAAATCGCTTTCTGCAAGGATGAAGGGATTGGAGGAATATTTTGCTCGTCACTCTTGCGAAGAAGATGCAGAGGATATCTCGGTCCTTGAAACAGAGGTTTTTGGCAACCCTGCTTGTGATGAAGAGGTGATTTCGGATACTGACCAAGAAAAAACATATTTTGACGGATATCCTAGCGAGGATGATGAAAAGTAGATCTCTTCCATGGTTCCTGATTATAGTGATTGTGAAATTGATCCTGGGGAAATCCATGAAGGAGAAAAGGAGGAGCCACATATCTCAGCCATCTTGGTTCAAAATTTTTCCCCTTTCAATTTCTCAGCCATAAATGGTTATCCACATCAAGTGTCGGCTATAAACGAATGGGATGATTATCTTCCGAGATTCAGAGGAAGCAAGCATGACCATCCCAGTGAGCACTTATTAAAATTTTACGCATACATGCTTGAACATGGCTTCTTTCACGAGGATGTCTGGATCAAGAGGTTATTTTTTTCTCTAGAAGAAGATGCTCTTGGATGGTGTCTATCTCTCCCTGTTGCTAGTATCCATTCGTTGAAGGATTTTCACGATGCTTTTAATTCTTATTACAGGAAGATTTACCTGACTCATCTTATTTTTTATCACTATTGTAAGAGGTTTGCACTCCACATTCTGCAGATGATAGAGTGTTCCTCGCGTGATGAGTCTGGTAAAGATTTGATTGAGAGAGAAAGCGAGGACAAAAGTGAGTATCTTGAAAATATGGATGAAAAGTTTTCTCTCTCTATTTCCCAAGAAGAAGTCCTTCCAGATATGATTGATGATAGCATTGATGATGGCATAACTATGGATGCATTATTTTTCTCCCCTAGTACACTCATTGTCTCAAATTTAAAAGAATAAATGGTTGAAGAAAAGAATCAAGATATCGCTCTTTTCTCTTTGCAAGATAGAAGAGTTATGTGCTCACCTACCATTGAAGAGTATTCAGAAGAATAAAGCATAGGCTACCAATCTTCTTATGAAAGCGAAATCTCCTACCAAGAGAAGCATGATAGAGAGAAAGAGTCATCCATGGATATACATGAAGAGACTTCTTTCTCTCAACTAGCAGATGCTATCGGAGCAAACAAGGGAGAAATGGAGGAGCTAAAGGTGTAGTTTATCTCTTGTCTTGAACCTGAAAATGAGAAAGTATTACCTGGGATCAGCTGACCCGCATCAGTCCTCTACCCACCTGTACACTCTAAGAACATCGAATGACAGGTCAGCAACCAGGAAGCGCAAGAAGTAATTTCTTGCAAGTTGAGCTTTCCTGATTATAAATTGTCTGACCCCTTAGGGTTGTATATGGATCTATGTTTTCCAAAATCACTGGAGCCTGCAAGCATATTCATATTATCATCACTTAGGGGTATGGTTGGTGTTCCAAATCATGCCCTCGTTCTGTTGTCATACTTCACTTACCTTTTGTGGATCATTTGCAGTGAAGAAAAGAATTATATTACCAAGAAATCTAGGTGGCTATGGTGGAAGTTTGCTTTCACCTAGAGTTTTGTAAAAATCAGTTAGCCTAGGATTGTACATAAATAAGATCTTTTCTGGAGCCCATGTGTTTGTTTTCATTTTTAGGTAAACCAGTGTACATATTTCCCTGTTTTCTTCAGTGAAAGTTTTGAGCTAGACTCCATAGCCCAATAGCTAAGGCACTAGAACTATTGGTTCTTGGCAGCTTGCAGGGAGCATGTCATCCCCTGTGGAGCCAAATGTTATCACATAAACTTTTCAAAGCCTTAGGGGTTTGTGGTTTCCACCTAAGTCTGTATTTTTTCCTTTCTATCCTCCTTTCACCGAACCATTCTTAAGTTTTTTCCATTTTGGCTTGTAGTTCACTCTACATCTTCCCTCGATCGTTTGAGCGACCTTTTGTTCTATGTTGTCCTACCTGAGAAGTCTCAGCCCTAAGCTTTCATGTTTTCTCTAAGCTGATCACTTCTCTCTTTACCTCTATCACTAATCATTTGTTTTCCCTAGCCTTCAATCAATCGTCCAGGTAATTATCCACAGAAACCACAGCCATAAGCACAAGCGCATCACTTAGAGCGGGCTAGTATGGACTTAAATCAAGAAGAAGGTAGTTTTAACCTTTCAACGACGGAGATCCAATCAGGATTATTGATCGACGACTCACATTCTTTCGGAAGGTCAAAGTTGTGTGAAGGTTAGCGCTAGAGTGGGCCCAAAATCAAAGGTCAAGCATAGATTAAATTTGGGCCGTAGATCTCATTGGGAGAGATCAACAGTGGAAAATTATCATGAGATTTGGGAGTTTGAAATGTTGTTACAGTTTTTCGTCAAGGATCCGAACTCCCGAGACCCGAAATCAACATGAGCCATTGATCTTGAAGGGGACAGGTGTCAGCTGATCCAAGTACTCGGGGAAATGATCTTCGGGAGAATTTAAGTGAGGAACGCACAAAAGTCCTGATGTGTCAATTGTCGATGTGTCGATGTGTTGATATACCGAAGTCCCAAAACCCAAGTTTTGTGGGAGCCGTCTAATCCAGCAGGGACAGGTGGAAGCAAATTAAGAAATGTCGCAGAGCTAGGTTTCAAGGGTTTTGATTTGAGCCACAAGCAAATGTCATGAAGCGTGAAATCATGAAATCAATCTGGGTCGTCCAAACCAGATGAGAATGTGGTGCCTGATCAGAGATTTAGCGGTTTCGTGGATCGGGAATTCTGAAGTCTAGCATGTAGGAATCCCCGAAAGGCGAAATCCTGAAATGCCTTTGGAGATAGGGGCTAGGTCACGGCCCGTGGTCATGCGAAAGTAAGGTTTAGGAGAAGCATCTGGCCCCCAGTTGCATATAGAGGACTATTTCAGAGTCCAGAGGAAGCATCGCAGTTGTTGGTTGAGAAGCATATCTAATCATCGGTCAGATAAGCGATTTCACCGATTCTGATATCGGGAAATCTGAAGGTGAACCATATGAAAACCCCCGAAACGCGAAATGTCGGGATGTCATTAGCACAGGGTCATGGCCCTAGGTTACATTGAGGAGGGGCTAGAGGAAAGGAGGCTATATTTCGAGCCTTGGAGAGCAGGCACGTGGTCGTCCCCTGATCATTTCGTCTCGGCCATTCTTCAGGGAAAAGCAGTTAATGTAAAATGGGTAGGGTAGTTGAAACCTTGTTTCATCACATAAATAGAAAGTATGGAAAATATAGCCGTGGAGGGAAGACTGTCAGCTGAAAGTTCCCTTGTCATGAATGTTCCTGTGAAGCCCATACCGATCTGATCTTACATCTGATAGAAGAGTTCAAGTGCATCCTGACAGAAGAAGATGCAGATGCCAAGCCTTGAATGCATGACTAGAATCTGTTTCTGTAGGGAGCAAGTTGCTTTGAGTATATATATTCAATTTTTATATTTTTTTATGGTTGATGGTAGAGATAGGATCCTGTATTGTAGAGTTTTAGTAAAGCCTTTGGCTTCTGGTTATGTATCTATATTTGAGACTTCTTGTTTAATCCAAGTTAGTTTTTCTTACTCCATATTATTATGCGTCTGATACTGAATTTTCATGATTGAAGGATTCACATGGATTATTGTGACTATGTTGTAATGGATGTTTGATTGCAGTGTTGTCATAATGTTTTCAGTTTCCTGAAACTCTGAATCCAAGAAGATCTTGTTTTTTGATTTTTTCCTTCTTACGCTGTTGGAAGTCTTGACGCTCATGGCAGACCTTTACATTTTCTTCTCAAGTTCTTCCTCCTACTCACCCTTACTAAAACTTACTGACTAAATTTAGATCAAAACCTGACACAGTGAGAGAAAACCACAACCACCACCTTGTCGCGCTCTCCTGCTCACAAGATCGTTCAATTCACAAGTGAGCCGAAGCGGCTCTTTCGATTACTTCGTGGAATCTCTGCTAAAACCCGATCCACAGGTCCTTTCTTCACCCGCACGGCCTTCTGTACATGACCGCACTCTTTCCCTAGTCTTAATTGCAGGTTTCGAGGTTTCACGTTCCCCGTCGTCAAGAGTTCCTTACCTCTTGAATTCTCGATCACCGATGAGCTCTCTTCCAGCCTTAGCCCCTCCTGGCTAGGCTCTCTAGTCCATGTGACTAGTTCTCATAAGACCGCAGCCTTATCACCTTATCGGGGTTTTAGGCTTCAAAATCCCGATGAGCTCCAACTTCCATTAGCCCTCCAGGCTAAGCTCCTAGTCCACGTGACCTCCCCCTATATGACCGTAGCCATACCTCCTCATCGGACTTTCGAGCTTTTCAATGATGCAATGCATTGGCTCACGGGATTCCTGATCCTCCAAATCTCGATTCTCCGCTATGCTGACAGTTGGCCCCTTAAATGGCACTTCCCACTTCTCCGATATGCTGACAGTTGGCCCCGACGATGGCACCTTCCTCCTTTGTCAGGGTTTGGACTTCGCAAATCCAAAATGCCCAAACCTCTTGTCACCAGGAACCTCGATATCCCGATGGTTATAATGCCAATGGACGACTTCCTGTAGGGACTTTCCCCAATGGCCCTCATTGCTGCCACGCGTCCCTTCCAAATGGACGGTACTGATTACCCCTCGGGGTTTCGAGACTTCTGATGTCTCGACTCTCACGACATCAGGAACTCCGATTTCCCGATAGCCAATATACCGACTCTCTTTGGATTTCTGACACCTGTCTCCCCAAACGGACGGTTCAGATCATTCTGGGGTTTTCACTATGGACTTCCCCGATCTCCTGTCCATGGGAATGTCAATATCCCGAATCCCAATGTCTCGCTCTCTGCCACGTTTCCCCACTAACGGACTGTCTAGATCGCTCCAGTGTTTCGAGACTTGAAATGTCTCGATCTCTTGTCCTCGTGAATCACGATTTCACGAACGTCGATATCCCGATAATTGTCGGGATTTTAGCTCTGCCTATGAGAGTTTAACTCCCACACAACTCCTGATAGATCCGATGGCTGTCGGGTATTTGGACCCAGATCTGACGGTCTAGATATCTTCTTCTACACACACTCCAGAGACTAAACTCCAAGCATATTCTCCTGATCCAACGGCTGATGGGATTTTTGGATGAGATCCAACAGCTGTCGATCTCCCCCTTCTGTGCGCTCCACCTGAGCTCCTCCTGGACGTAAAAACCAATGGTCCAGATCTTCCTCCTCCGTCGATCCGACGGCTGCTGTGCTCTCTTGAGCTTGCACACTCCTTCTTCCCAGACTTGGAAGAATTTCCAACTCCTCAAAGGCCTCGACCTTTGCTTCCTCTCCGCAAACTCCACGACTGTGAGTTCCGCTGTGCGCATATGAAAACGATGTCCCTCTTGAGCTTTGGGAACTTTGAACTCTCCAAAGAGTTCTTCATCCTCTGCACTCCTTGCAGCCTGACTCTATGTGTGAAAGCACTCGCCCTCCTGAGCTTCTCAACCACTCAGAACCCTAAGGGATTTTGTCTTTCTTTCTTCTCCTCCCCCAAATGGAGAATATAATGCCCTCCTGGCAGTGCCTCTACTCAAGAAACCTGATTGCTGAGTCTTTCAGGGTGTTTAGCAACCTTGTGAAGATCCCTTAGTGGACTCTTCCTTCAGAATATAGAACTCAGAGAGTTCTCTTCTCTCATGTGCCTGCCTACACACCTACTCCATGCCCTCCTGGCAGAGTATCTTCTCCCAGAACTTCCATCAGTTCTGTCTCCTTCTGTGCACCTATACACCTGCTCAATGCCCACCTGGCAGAGCTCTCAGAATCTTCATTGATTCTATCTCTTCTTGAACTCACCGCAGAGTTCTATCTTTGTGCACTACTTGCACTGGCTCGATGCCCACCTGGCAGAGCTTCACCGAACCCTCAATGATTCTGGATTCTGTCTGAACTCACAATAGAGTTCCTCCAACTGCACCCCGTGCCTGTGCTCAATGCCCACCTGGAAAATCTCTACAGAACTCCTTAGAGCTTCTGTCTGCAACTGTGTCTCTCATACACAGCCTTGCCTCCAAGGTGTTCAGCAACCTTGAGGTCTTCCTCCTGAGTTGTTGATTCCAGTTTCATTGCTGCAGGACGTCTCTGTCTGAACCCGCAGTGTTCAGAAGTGCATTCTCTGTGCATGACTCTCAGGACCCACAGCGTTCTGTCACACCCTCCTGGTGTGAAGCCTCAAAGACCTTCAACCCTGAAATCAAACACACTCTTGCAAGTGCCTAACATACATCTACAGCATACAATGGAACACACACAGACATTCATTCAACACACAGTAATGCAGGAAAAATTGCTTCTGTTTATATTAAAATGGAAAATGCCTGTATTTACAATGGTGTTCTCGATCTCTCTCTGGCTCTTCTCTTCTACTCTCTACACGTAGAATTATAACTACCAAAATGGAATACGAAATCTCTTTTACCTGAGGGGGCTCTTCGAGCGCTTCCCTCCAACCTACCTACCCTATTCAATTGCATTGAATGGGTTGTCTAGTCCACTATCCGGATCTAGATCTCAGCCATACAAACATTAAAGGCTGATCTTATCTACAGCCTGTGCAAAGGCATGGCTCTATGGCTCACCAGCCTAAACATTAAATTACATTCAATTCAGAATTTAAATGAGGATTGTGCCTCTCTTTTCATCTTGAATGCACGCACTCGACGTGGCTGGCTGGCTAGCTGGCTGACGTGGAGAGATGCTCCTACATCAAACTTCTCAGCTACAAAATTCATGAGCTCTTGCTCATGAGCTTCCCATCTCAGCTGTTGGAAATCGTCCTGGATCCCAAACAAATATCTGGAGTTGTTTGTCTGCTCCATTCTGCTACTGCTGCTATTGCTGCTGCGCTGCTGCTGCTGCTACTTCTCTTCTGCCCAGCCTCTCCTCGCTGGCAGTTTCTGCTGATTGAATCATCACCTCCATGATCTCTTCTATCACCTCGTCCAGCTGCTCCAGTGGCTAGCTCTATTTTTGCAGTCTCCTCAGCTGCAAAAATTTTTGGCACATGAGAAGATCATCATGATCTCCCATGCCTTCTTCATCAGTTTCCAACTTCACTTGTTGGATGTGCATGCTCTGCACCTTCACCCTCTCTTCCAGGGCTTCAATCTGTTCCCACAGATCAGCAAAGCAAATGTTGTCTGCTTCTTCTTCTTCTGCTGCTGCAAAATCCCAGGTTGCAGTCTTTTCAGTCTCCTGGCTGAAAACATTGAGCCATTCCTCAGAATGCTCATCATCCTCTCATACTTCTTATGTTGTCAGCTTCAGTGCTACAACTTCTTTAGCTTCATGGCTGAAAGCGTTGAGGCACTCCTCTGAATGCTCATTTTCTTCTTCTGCTTGGGCAGCTTCCAAAGTCTGCTCCAATCCCTCTTCTTTCCTGACAGTCACAGCTAACTGTTCTGCTATTGTTGCTGCACCTGCAACACAGATTTTTGCCTCCTCCTGGGCAAGTGGTAGGAATATCTGAATTCCCCCAATCATCAGAATATCTCTCATATCTTCCCCTGTCAACTGCACATGCTGATCCAAACTCATTTTCGAGCTCACTTTCTCTGTCAGCTCCTCAGGCTGATTCCAACTCACCTCTGAGTTTATGAGACCCACAGATAGTCTCATCTGCTCATCCCTACCCACCTGGCAATATGGGATGCTTTCGCTGCTCTCCTGGCAGACTATGAGATCAACCGATCCCATCTTCATCAGCACTCCTTGCTGAATTGAAGTCACCTCCGAGTCCATGAGACTTTCAGATAGTCTCGAATGCTCATCTCTGCCCACCTAGTAGTCTTCGAGATCCCGCAACGACCTCATTTCATTGCCTATCTGGCAATTTGAAATTCCCTGGCTATCCTCATGACAGTCTCTGAGATCCTGTAGTGATCTCATGTCATTGCCCACCTGGAAATCTGGAATTTCTTCTCTGCCCTCCTGGTAGAGCTTGAGATCCTTAGCTGATCCCATTTCATCCTCCTCACCGAGAAATTTTCCAGTCTTGGGTTCACATACCTGAAAAATTTCCTCTTCTTGTCCATTGAAATTTTCAGCATACCTCAACCATCTTTTTAACCGCCTCCGCTGTCCTCTGACCATCAATTCCTTGACTGACCATTTTTCTTTTGGCTCCCTCATGGGCCATTCGCGCATCCATCTCGACCTCCTATCCTGCCGCATCCGCAGTTAGAGCTTCTCTATGTCCACCTTTAATTCATAGAGGTCTTTATCCATTTCTTTATCCATCTTTGCAAGCTTTTCTGCCTTGCTCCTCTTCCCATCATGCTTATGGTCTTCAGTAACCATGGTGCTATCTCTGTCTGCTTTCCTAGCAGAGCTGTTGCTGTCACTCCACACTAAGAGTTCTATCAGCTTCATCTTCCTATAGTCTCCCTGACTGCCTTCTTGATTGTTGCTTGCCCGCGAACAATCCTTACAGAGTCTCTAGCACTCTGTCTTCTCCCTCTGCTTGAAATATACAAATAGAGATCTAGCTCTGATACCACTTGATGTGTATCAGAGTGCTCTTTATCTCCTCGTGCCTCTTCCTGCCTGAAATATACAGACAAGAATCAGGCTCTGATACCACTTCACGCAGTGAGAGAAAATCGCAACCACCACCTCATCGCGCTCTCCTGCTCACAAGATCGTTCAATTCACAAGTGAGCCGAAGCAGCTCTTTCGATTCCTCCATCGAATCTCTGCTAAAACCTGATCCACAGGTCCTTTCTTCACCCGCACGGCCTTCTATACATGACCGCACTCTTTCCCTGGTCTTAATTTCAGGTTTCGGGGTTTCGCGTTCCCCGTCGTCAAGAGTTTCTTACCTCTTGAATTCCTGATCACCGTTGAGCTTTCTTTCAGCCGTAGCCCCTTCTGGCTAGGCTCTCTAGTCCATGTCACTAGTTCTCATAAGACCGCAGCCTTATCACCTTATCGGGTTTTTAGGCTTCAAAATCCCGATGAGCTCCAACTTTCGTTAGCCCTCCAGGCTAAGCTCCTGGTCCACGTGACCTTCCCCTATATGACCGCAGCCATACCTCCTCATCGGGGTTTCGAGCTTTTCAATGCCGCAATGCATTGGCTCACGGGATTCCCGATCCTCCAAATCCCGATTCTCCGCTATGCTAACAGCTGGCCCCTTAAACAACACTTCCCACTTCTCCAATATGCTAACAGTTGGCCCTGATGATGGCACCTTCCTCATTTGTCGGGGTTTTGGACTTCGTGAATCCAAAATGCCCAAACCTCTTGTCACTAGGATCCCCGATATCCCGATGGCTATAATGTCGATGGACAACTTCCTGTCGGGACTTTCCCCGATGGCCCCGATTGCTGCCACGCGTCCCTTCCAAATGGACGGTACTGATTACCCCTCGAGGTTTTGAGACTTTTGATGTCCCGAATCTCACGACCTCAGGAACTCCGATTTCCCGATAGCCAATATACCGACTCTCTTTGGATTTCTGACACCTGTCTCCCCAAACGGACGGTTCAGATCATTCCGGGGTTTTCACTATGGACTTCCCCGATCTCCTGTCCATGGGAATGCCGATATCCCGACTCCCGATGTCTCACTCTCTGCCACATGTCCCCGCTAACGGACGGTCCATATCGCTCCGATGTTTCGAGACTTGAAATGTCTCGATCTCTTGTCCTCGTGAATCTCGATTTCACGAACGTCGATATCCCGATAACTGTCGGGATTTTAGCTCTGCCTATGAGAGTTTAACTCCCACACAACTCCTGATAGATCCGAATGTTGTCGGGTATTTGGACCCAGATCTGACGGTCCAGATCTCTTCTTCTGCGCACACTCTAGAGACTAAACTCCGAGCATCTTCTCCTGATCCAACGGATGACGGGATTTTTGGATGAGATCCAACGGCTGTCGATCTCCCCCTTCTGTGCGCTCCTCCTGAGCTCCTCCTGGACGTAAAAACCAATGGTCCAGATCTTCCTCCTCCGCCGATCCGACGGCTATTGTGCTCTCCTGAGCTTGCACACTCCTTCTTCCCAGACTTGGAATAATTTCCAACTCCTCAAAGGCCTCAACCTTTGCTGTAATGATCCCAAGCCATTATGAAAGGATCATCACTGTTTTGGTGTCTTTTTAAAACTTTTTCTGAGTGAGGTATTTCGTCAAACACTTTGTTGATCTACCTTTTAGATGTGTTTATATGTGTGTATGCAGCAAATAACAGAACAGAAAGAGATAACCATGGAACATACCTCAACCATATGCAATAAGATAGACAAGCCAAAACATCTCAATTCTTCTTTATTCATAAAATAGAGAAACCTGCTACAATGAAGATGCCGATCTGGAATGCTCAACAGATGGCCAAGAAGATAGACAATAGATAAGATCTGCTACAAAATGCTCTCGCTAATACAAAATAATGCCTCCAAAGGCTGGATAAGAAATGAAGATCAATACAAGCAGATCTGAATGCCAAACTCTCCAGCTGAAGAATGCCACGCTCCAATAGAAGGATGAAACCCTCAATAACTCGGCCCTGCTGCCAAAAGTGCCCAATCACCCTAATAAATATGCCAACTGATAGATCGGGTGATGGTAAGAATAACCCAGGTGCCTGAATCTCCAAGATCCCTCTCAATCTC
>ML802093.1:330993-342586 GCA_009831015.1 Picea engelmannii
TGTGATATTATAAAATTGCACTACAAATTGTATTATTGGCATTTAATTGTAAGAATAATTCATTCCATATTTTGATGATGATTAATGGAAAAGACTTACCCCTTAAACCTTTGATTTGATCGCATAGGGACACAAGAATAGTGATAATACTAATGATTTAGTGGATTGATTTATTACCTATGGAATTTATTTACTCAAAATCCTTATGTGTGGATTGATTTATTACCTATGGAATTTATTTACTCAAAATCCTTATGTGATTGCAATCTTTGATTTTCTGAAAATTTTATTTTATTTTTTTAATGTAATATACAAGTGTATCATCTTCAACCTAAAAATTTACAAAAATGAAAATACTTCGTTACTTTTGAGTTATTATATTATTTTGTTTTTTCTTCATGTAAATGAATATTTTTAATCTAAAAAAAGTGTTTTTACATTTTAAATGAAATATTGTTCTTCCATATAAATGTGAAATGATGTATTCTTCAAACTCCTCACTATAAATGTGAAATAATGTATTCTTCAAGCATTTATTTCATTATAGACAATTCTTATATATGTGTTGTGCTTTGAAGTGTGAATGAGATATGCCTAATAACAATGCTTGCAAGAGAGCAAATATGATTGAGACTTTAGATTTTTAGTGCTTTTACATTTGACATTGGCACTTCTTACATATGGGCTTTGGAGTTTGAATGACATATTTGCAAGAGAGCAAATGTGATTGAAACACTATACTTTAGTGTTTTTAATATGAGATATGCATTTTAAAAATAAAATCATTATTTAAATTTGAATTTATTTGTGCATGTATTTATTATCTTGTCTACTATATAAAACAAATTGAATAAACTCAAAAGAATGTAGACTAATTGAAATCCTAATAAAGTAAGATAAAAGTGTGCATTCTCATTTTTTTTTATGTGTTAGGTACAAGCATAAAGTTACACCGGGTTGATCTTCAATCTGGGAACATAATAAAGGTTAAAGTATATCTGATTTAGCATATCACGTTTTTATCATCTTTTTATCACAAGTATATATAATCTACCATCTTTATAGATTGTCTATAATATAATATAAATAATAAAGATGATTTATTATAAATGATGTTTCTTTTCTATATGTATAATCTACCATATTTATAGAATGTCTATTTAAGAACATAAGAATATAATGTAATAAAGTATAAATTATAAATGACGTGAGCATTTTTTAATCATAAATATATATATATATATAAATTATCCATTTAAGAATATGTATATATACAATCTTATATATTGTCTACAATCTTATATATTGTTTATTTAAGGATCTTTAAATATAAAAGATTGTTTATTTAAGGATCTTTAAATACAAACTACAATCTTTATAGATTGGTTATTTAAGAGTCTTTATATATAATCTACAATCTTTATAGATGGTCTATTTAAGAATAGTATTTAAGATTAAAGAGAATAAAATATAAATTATATATAATTTAGTATGCAATTTTATTATAAATATAAAAGAATTATATATAATTTAATTATTATAATTGTATACACTTTACCATCTTTATAGATTGTCTATATTTAAGAATAGTATTTAAGACTAAAGAGAATAAAATATAAATTATATATAATTTAGTATGCCAATTTTATTATAAATATAAAAGAATTCTATAAAATTTAATTATTATAATTGTATATACTTTACCATCTTTATAGATTTGTCTGCTTAAAAACCTAATAAAGTATAAATTATGTTTTATTATATATAATTTAGTATGTGAAATTATTATTAAAAATATAAAAAAAAAATTATATGTAAATTCTTTCTTGAGTTGTAGGTGGTTTTTACTAGAGTTTGAGGTGATCTTAGGAAGCCTCTTGTCTTCCATGTTGTTTATATTGTTCTTGTACATTGGGTAGCTAGTCATAGATGTGCTCTCAATGGGGGAAAGAATTGCTTTTATGAGGAGGATAGGATAGGGTGTATTTCCTTTAGTTTTGAGATTATAAGTTATAAAATGTCTTTGGATTTGCTCTATCTTTCTCCACGATTTTCTAGAAACGTTGTAGCCCAAAAACTCACAACCGTATAAGATAGCAGGGATTATGAGAGTCTCAAAGAGGAGTTTATTCTTAACACATAGCTAAAGGTCCACTGACTTACAATTGTTTCAAGTCCATGGTAGGTTTTACACCCTCCATTTGATCAATGCTATAGTTTGAGTTAAGCTTGTGATGAAGATCAATTCCGAGATATTTGTATGAAGTCACTTCCTCTAAGCTATTGTTTACATACACAATATTAGTGTAAGTGATATTTTTGGATTTAATTAGCATAGACTTTGTTTTCTCAGTGTTAACATTCATACCCATATTAGAGTAGAAATCCTTGAGGCTTTAGTTGCTTCTTGAGATCATAGGGACTCCAGGATATAAGAGAAATATCATTAGTGTAAAGTAGAAGGATGATGACTATAATAGTGAGACTCAAGTCGATACAACATGCTTCTTCTAAACCACCCTCTAACTTGTCAATGCATATGTCAAAAAGGGTGGGAAATAGACAACAACCTTACTTAACTCCTATATTACAATTAATTTATTTCATCTAGCTCTTAATGTTCTTAAGTGATCCAGAATGGATCATTATATAATGTGCCATCTTTCTTTGTTCTTTCTAGGTGGAAAAATTGGAGGAATTGGTTTGCAATGCCCATTTTAGTGGTAGGACTCAATTTGGAGATTTCGGGTCTAGAAAATTTTAGAGCAATTTTGAAGCATCGAATGGCACTTTTAGTGGCCAAAATTTTGTGAGCTCAACTCACAACCCCTCGATGTTGTTCTACATATTGAGATATTTCCGACAATGTGAAAATCACCTCAATTAGAGTTGGTATGTAGAATTTATGCATCCTGCAAGATGATGCACCTTGTTGACCACCATGATACTAAGTGGATGCCATGTTAGCCCCCATTACTCACACATGTGGGGTTGTTCATGTGTGGAATTTCAAGAATATTCTAGAAGGTCCAAAAATTAACACTAATTGAGGGTTGAGCCATGCAAAAACATTAGTACCCTAGATGGATGTCAAGCTATGTTAAATACTGGGTCACTAGGAAGAGAGGGGGTTCCATTATTTTAGCATTGTACATGTTCCATAGTTGAGTAGAGCATCTAGGAGTGAGATTTGAGAGCATAACGTAGGATGATGAAGATTTTGTACTAGTCATTTATGTTAAAGTATTGATTTTCTTGTTTTACCATAGATAATATCACTATTGTCACCCAACCATAGGCACATAGCCACCCCCGAGCACCATAACATTTTATAGATAGAATGATTCCAGAAGCAGCACTAGAACCAAGAGATAACCAAGAGAGCGCATCTTTCTCCAAAGATAGCTCACCAAGTAGAAACTCCCAAAACCACAGAACAAGAACAATACTCAGCTACAGCAGTTGCAATTGTAGTTTCACTTACAAAGAATACCACCAAGAATATCAAAATACCACCAATAATTTCACCAAGTATACCATCAAGAGATACTAGAAGGTAGGGCACATATATTAGGCTAAATAGCGCTAGAGAGAGATACCGAGAATTACCCCAGAAGATCCACCTTCCATTCTTGTAGCTACAGCTCCAAACTTGCGCTATGCTTGAGAGAGAGAGTGAAGTGAGTGAGTACAAATGAGCTCAAGCACCCTCTATTTATAGTGGTTCTTGTCACCTATCTGGGCCAACTTGTCCTTTTAGAGGCTAATACTTAAATATCAATTATTTTACTAAGCCAACTTGTCTTCTAGGGTTTTTACACATCTGTTTAGGGTTTATCTTGCTTCTGAAATATTCTATTCTATCCAAAGGTTACACATGGAGTTCAATACCTCCCACATCTACCATAATATCAACACTCCCTCCTAGTTAGGGAGGTATTGACTGTAATGGTTTGAAACACATCCATCCATTTAACATGGTATGGGAAAGGCTCACATATCATTCTTGCATACCATTATACAAGTAGCATCATCATAGCCACATAGGATATCTCATGATCACGTAGATCAAGTTATGAGCATCATCATCACTATCCATCTAGCTGGAAATCACCTCCAACACTACTGTTGGCACACCAGCCTAGGAAACACTTTCAACATTACTAGCAGTTTCCATGGAAATCAAGTAGTAGTACACATTTAATACAATGTCATCACAACAGTGTCGATCCATTGAAGTACACAACTGTTATCCAGTGGTACACAACCTCTCCTAGCACACAGTTATTATCTAGTGACATAGAGTCACTGCCAGTGGAACAAATCCCCCATAGTAGTACATAGCTATTGTCCAGAGACACACAATATCCACTACAATCAACCAGTAGCTACATAAGTTATCACCATGTAGTACAACAATCTCTTGGCATCAAATCATATCATCGTTTGCATCATCTCTCAAGGCCATATTCCATCTGAGTAATTAGACATGATGTTGAATAAGTCATGTGTTAGACTTAGTGCACTCAATATAGTGTCTCACATAAGTCATTCACTCAATAGAGTGATACTAAGACCATTATTTTAATCCGTACATATGTCCTAGAAGAATGATTGTCCCAATAGATGTTGAATTCCCGATACAAGGACCATTATTCTAATCTGGACATATGTCCTAGAAGAATGTCAGTCCTCCCAGATGTTGAAAGTCGTGCCATGGGCTACAGATACCATTCCTACAGGAATGTCAATCTCGGACTATTTTCTAATCGGGTCACCATATGTACCATAGAGATCAATCTCTACCCATATGTGCCTTTGAAAATATTGGTCCTGTATCAACCACCCTAATCGGGATGCCATGTCCTTAGGGAGTGGACTATTCAACCTGATCGGTCCATTAACTATGCCTCAAGAGAATATCGGTCTTGGACCATTTTCCTAATCTGGCCACAATTTGTGCCTTATGAAAATACCAGTCCATGATACATCAGTAATCTGTCAACCTAGACCATTCTCCACAGGGAGAACCTGGACCATTCTCCACAGGGAGAATATTTTTCCACCAGCAATATGTTCTTCCTGGAGAATTTTTTTCCACTAGCACACTAACTATTCATGATGCCATATATCATCACTCCCTCCCAACCAAGGAATTCATCTCATCCCTTTCAACCAAGGGAGGTATCTCCACAATATCATCTCTAAGTCATACTAGCATGATGTGAATGAATCATATCTAAGATTTACTGGCATGATGTGGAGTATCAGCTACATCATCTCTAAGTTGTAATAGAATCATGCAAATCAACACTCCCTCTCAACCAAGGTAGAAATATCCACAAGTCCTAGATTTTCCCTCAAGTATGCAAACTTTGTCATGGACATAGGCTTCGTCAACATATCAATTGTCTTATCATCGGTGGAGATGTACTGGAGTATCACTTCTCCCTTCTATACTTTATCATGAATAAAGTAGTAATTGATATCAATGTGATTCAACCTGTCATGGAACATGGGGTTCTCTGAAAGATTCACACAACTCTGATTATCATAATATACCACAGTCGAATCCATCACCTAATCAAATACTCCATAAACCATATTATAGAGCCATACTACTTCCTTACAAGCATCACAAGCTGCAATATACTTTTCTTCTGCAATGTTGGGTTGAGAAGACTTATGTTTCCTGCTAGCCCATGATATCATAGTAGATCCCAAAATTGAAACATATACCATACATACTATTTATTCCATCTGCACTCCCTACCTAATAAGTAAATCCATGCAGTTGTATGTCACTATTTGAGGCATATCTCAAACCATAATTTAGTGTCCCACGAAGATATATCAAAATGTGCTTTGCAGTTATCCAATGCTCGTGTCTAGGTTCCACCTGGAGCTGGCTCAACATGTTCATAGAAAATCAAATGTTTAGTCGAGTATTCACAAAATACATCAATGATCCAATCAACTATCAGTATAGGGATGAGTCTACTAGATCAGATTCTCTCAAATTCTTCAGATCTATCACCATGGAAGTTGTCATGGATTTGTTGTCCATCATCTCAAACTTATGAAGAATATTTACAACATACTTCCCTTACCCCGGGAATATTTCACCATGCTTCTTCTATACTTCTGGGCCCAAATAATAATGCATGAGACCAAGATGCTTCATATCGAATTCAAAGGCTAACTCCCTCTTACACTAAATGATGAGAGGTTATGCATATTTGGGAAACAAATCATCAACATATAGTAGCTAGATCACAGGTGCATCATTCACAACCTTATAATAAGGATATGGATCAACATGGCTCTTGGAAAATCCAATTCTCATCAAGTAATTGTCAGTTCATGCATACCAAGCTCTTGGATCTTTCTTGAGTCTATACAAGGCCTTCTTCATACATGGGTTTCTCTTAGGTGTACCTCAAAACCTTGAGCTTTCTCTATGTAAACTTCTTCCTCAATTACTCCATTGAGAAAAGTGGTCTTTACATCCATCTGATGTAAACTCCAACCCATGGATGTTGCAATAGATATGATGGCTCTAATAGAGGTGTATCTGGCAACTGGAGCAAACATCTCATCGTAGTTTTCTCCCTCCTGCTAGGAGAACCCTCTAGCCATGAATATTGCCTTGTATTTTCAATACTTCTATCCACTGCATGATTTATCTTGTAAACCCATTTTGAAGTGACTATAGGATTTCCTTCAGATCTAGGAACAATTTCCCATACATCATTTTTCATGATGGATTGATACTCTTCCATCATAGATTCCTTCCATTCTTTCTTCTTGATTGACAGGAAAATATCCTCAAGTGTTCAACACTTGGATTATTTCTGGAGAAAGCTTCTTCAGGAGTCATGTTCTTCAATATATGATGAGGATTTCTATTCTAAACATATATGGCTATCATAGTTGCTTCTCCCCATAGAAACATGGATAGATTATGGTCATTCGTCATTGCCTTGATAGATTCTTCAATGGATTGGTTCTTCTTTCTACTACACCGTTCTGCTAAGGATTGTAGAGAGTAGTGAGATCCCTCATAATCCCGACCTCTCTGTATAATGTCTTGAAATAATCTAAGGTGTTCTCTCCTGCTTAGTGAGGAGGTTGACATTGGTCCACACACATTTGAGTGAACGATGTCAAAAACTTATTTTGTTTTACATGCTTCCTTTAGAATTGGTACTTGGTGATATCACCTATCTCACCACTTGATGGAGTCATCTCCTCCATGTTTTGCAATTTTCACTCTATCTCCTTCTCAGAGCTATCGCTTAAGAACTGCCCAGAACAAGAACAACAAGAGAAAAATTATTTCCAATAGAATTTTTATAAGAACATATCTATGGTAACAAGGATCATAGAATTACCAAGGTGACATGCTCAGGAACAAGAAATATCTCTTGGAGGAGATGGTAGTTCATCAAACAAGTGCAATAAGCATATATATCAATGCAACCAAGTATACCTAGAAGTAATAGAACCTTTCAAAGATTGTTGTCACAACCATAGTGTTTACTTGTACTGTGGAAACTATCAAACTTGATATGTGAAAATTGAAACTTAAAATTTTTTATCAACCAAACCTAGAACCTGGAGCCTCAACTACTTGTTCCTATGAATGTATTGAATCCAAGACTACTACTTGAACAGGTTTTCTTGTACATTCCCAAAAAAACACACTCATGTTTCTCTTGATGATATAACATGAAAAGCATATACAAGTGCATATCTTTGAGATTGGTAGCATCGTTCAGCTTGTCTTCTAATATGAAACTAGACACCATCTTGGCAAGAAGAGGTTAGAAGATGAATAAAAAAGGTTCAATGATTAGAACAAGCTAGAAACTATGAAATTTCAACTTTGACTACAAAATCAATTTTGACCAAAAGTCAAACTTTGACTTTGACCAAAAAAATCATACTTGACGTTTTTGTTGGTTGAGGGCACCATAGGGTGTGCTAGGCTAGGGAGCACTAGAATACCCAAAAATTAGGTTCAATTCTTTACTAAAAGCACCCAAGAATTAGGTTTAGGATTTGCTACAGCTGCAAAATTAGAAACCCTAGTTGCAGCTGCAACCGGAGCTATAACGAACTTGACAAAGAATTGTCGCTCTACCTTCCAGTGGTTAGACTGTTATGAAGGTAGTGTGGGCCCATAACCTGTTAAATTATTGATCTGTTCATTTTACCATAGAAAATATCACTATTGTCACCCAACCATAGGCATGCAGCCACCCCCGAGCACCATAACCTTTGCTAGATACAATGATTATGGAAGAAACACTAGAACCAACAGATAACCAAGAGAGATCATCTTTCTCCAAAGATATCTCACCAAATAGAAAGTCCCAAAGCTACAGAACAAGAACAATACTCAACTGTAGCAGTTGCACTTACCAAGAATACCACCAAGAATGTGACCAAGTATACCACCAAAAGATACTATAAGGTAGGGCGCATATATTAGGCTAGATAGTGCTAGAGAGAGAGACCAAGAATTACCCCAAAAGATCCACCTTCCATTCTTACAGCTGTAGCTCCAAACTTGTCTTATGCTTGAGAGAGAGAGTGAAGTGAGTGAGTACAAATGAGCTTAAGAGCCCTCTATTTATAGTGGTCCTTGTCACATGTCTGGGCCAACTTGTCCGTTTAGAGGCTAATACCTAAATATTAATTATTTTACTGATCTGATTTGTTTTCTAGGGTTTTTACACATCTGTTTAGGGTTTAGGGTTTATCTTTCTTCTAAAATATTCTATTCTAGCCAAATGTTAGACATGGAGGTTAATACATCCCGCAGTTACCATAATATCAACAATTTAGGCCACATTGTCAAAGGAAACTCCATGGTGAGTTTCCCTTTCTTTGTATTTGCATTTTCATAATTGAAGAAATGAGAGTAGAGCATAGGCCTCGTAGTCTAGCTGGGTTTTCTCCTGTATTAGGTTTCCTAGGTCACATATTGCATTCATTTGTGTGATTTGTGTGTTCATTTTCTTGTTCTTTCATTTTGGTTTTAGTTCTTTCCATAAATTTGAGCATTAAGCTACTAATAATAAATCTAATATCTAAGGTAATAAACTACATAATAGAATATTTTAGAATATTGCAAGATCGTTTGTGACAAACTATTCTTGTGGAATATCCACGACATTTTACAGATCAATAAACTTGTCAATAAAATTAGTGTACAACCTTATTGTAGCAGCTCCCAACTCGAGAGGAAATTTTATCTCTTCTAACCTATTCCAAAGGTTAGTCTTGGAGAATGTGGCAAAATATTTTCTAAAGTCAACAAGACAACACTAGAGATTGATTTTGATATTGAGACACTCCTTTGCAATGATCCTAAGTGTAACAAGGTGGTCCACAATTGAATAATAGATCCTAAATACCTTAACCTTTAGCTCATTTTTGTGACTTTATAGCCATATGTTGATCTTCATTTCCAAAATATTCCCATACAACTTGTCTAAAAGAGGGTTAATAATAATGATCTTATAGTTAGAAGGATTTTTTTTATCCTCACTTTAAAAAATAGATAAAATGAGACTTTGAATCTAGAGTTAAAACATAAAAGAATTATATATAATTTGTGAATATAATAAATAAAGAATATAAATATGGGGTAGTCTCCAATATGTTAAAATGTAAGAAAATTATATATAATTTGGAAATATAATTAAACATAATAAAACTATATATAATTTGGGATTATAGTACATATGAGGCCAATTTTCACTGTGTTAAAATATAGGAAAATTGTATATAAATTGGAAATATAATACACCTGAGGCCAATTTTCAATGTTTTTGGGGTTTGGGTGTAAGCATGGGTGGGGGTGGGGGAATAATAGAGAAAAATTAGCATGGGTGGGGGTGGGGGGATAATAGATAAAACTTAATAAATTTTCTCTATTATTCCCCCCAACCCCACCCTCATATAATTCAAAATTCATTAACAATTTGAATTTATTCATGAATTTGTGGAAACAATTAGTAAAGGAACATTTTGAGGATTCCAAATGCATTCAATCACTAGGTATCTGATCGGAACATATGCATCCATATTATCCTATAATTCATCTTTTTTAGGGTAGGAGAAAAGATAGAACCTGATAATTGAATTGATTGAAAGTGAAATCACTTTTCAATGTTTTGGGGGTTTGGATGTGTTGAGTCAAGAAAAAGGTAGAAATATACTCCTTATCACCATGGTTTATGATATAACCTTGATTAACATTTCTATCAATTAGAGATAATTAGGAAATAAAATGATGAAAAAGACTTCTAGAAATGTTATTAAGTAATATTAGATAATTTATGAATTTCGGTCTGAATTGTTTGATTTTATTGCAGGAATGGACAAATATGGTTAAACTCAAAGATTATGAAGATGCGCAGACTATTGGAGGTCAAGGAAATCAGATGCAAAGAATTTTTGAGGAATATTGACTCTCTATTTTGTAATATTTATAAATAGTAAAAGCAATCTTGAGGATCTCTCAATCCTCGGGATAGCTTAATTTACCATATCATTGTAATATATAGAGGGAAATGAATCATAGAGAGATCTAGAAATTTATCCAAGCATTCGGATCTCTGAATTACTCTGTTCAAACAACCTATTGTAAATGGTGTACCAGTTACGGAATTAATATAAGCTTTGAGCGTTTTTACTATCTTTGCATACTGAGTTTCTAGCAATAGTACTTCTGAAGACTGTGGACCCAGTCGGAAGGATTTACTGTCTCAATATGTAATCATATCGATTTGATTTCAGTTCTTTGATTTAAATCTCTTTGCAACAGTTAAGATAAATGTGTGAGTGTGTTGATGTCTTTATAAATTAGTTATGTTATTGGATTACAGAGGATAGATATTTCATTAGGTTATCGATTGTTGTTCCATTTCCCATTTATGTTAGTTTATTTTTTTGACAGTTCCTCTCATTTTCACATCAGTTGTTCCTTTCGCTTAAATTAGGATTTGTTGTTCCTTTCGCTTAAAGTTACATTTGTTGCTCCTTCTCAATTTTACAGTACTTAGTTGTTCTTTTCCAACATGTTAGACAGTCATTGATAGATCGGTTTATTAAGAATTTCCATAGATTCAATTATTCTTTCTTAGTTAGATGAATTCAGCAATTTGGTTAATGCCTTAATTCACAAGCATGTTTTAGATTAGATTACAATTTTGTTAAGTGAATTCGTAGTTTCATAATGAATGTGTGAGGAACTGGATTATTGATAAACTTAGATTTGCTTTAGCTACATGATTTTGACCTCTATAACTATCTGCATAGACTTTACCAATATTCTTGAAAGAAAAGACGAATCCTCAAGTTGATAAATTAATGTTAAACTAAGGTTGTTTTTAGGACATCTTTAGAGCCCAACAGGGTGTAAGCATAGAAAAATTATACATAATTTAAGAATATAATATATAAGAGGCTAGTTCTCAATGTGTTTGGGGTTGAGGTGTGAGCAAGAAAAATTATATATAATTTGGAAATATAATACATATAAGGTCAGTTTTCAATGTGTTTGGGGTTTAGGTGTGAG
>ML802094.1:28847-42393 GCA_009831015.1 Picea engelmannii
TGAAAGAGAAGTTGACTTTTATTAGTCAAAAAGTATTAAGTCCAGTACATCACTAGATCACAGTTACTTCATCAAAATATTACAGTATAAGGGAGCCTTGCTCAACCATCCAAACCTACTAAAGCAATTGATCTATCTATTTATAACAAAAAGGGAGGCAACAACTAGAGATACGAGCTGGCCTCCTTTTCTTGAAAAACTCTAAACATTTATTTGCTCTAACAACTTATCTAACCACTTATGCTATAAAATAGGAAAATGTTGGTGACTAATCCAACTGAACTTCAAACTGAATTGATTCCCTTTTGCTACGCAACTCCTTGTTTTCCATGTGTCTTTCAAAGCATGTGGTTGTCTTCATGATTCCAACTGATGTTTCCACAACCTTCTCCATCATTAATTTATACCAAAGTGGTTAGCTTGGTCCTCCTAGAACCCTGGTGTTTGTTGGCAGCTTCCTTGGGTAGCAAATCTGGGTAGCGCAATACAAGAAGAAAAGGTAGCACCTTTGTGCTTCATATGTGTGCTAACCTTTGCCCTCTATGAAATATTAGGTAGCGCCCATGTGTTGTGTCTGTGTTCCAACTTTGTTCTCTTCCCAATATTAGGTAGCGCCATTAGGTAGCGCTTCTTACATTGTGTCTGTGTTCCAACTCTGTTCTCTGCCCAATATTAGGTAGCACCACTTACGTTGTGTCTGTGTACAGGTTTGGGTAGCATTTCCAAAAACACAGTGCCTTCAATCTTGAACATGCGCAAAGAAATTCATGGTCTTTCATGATGACAAAACCATTTTACTTAAGTGCCTTGACCATACAATAGGTAGTGCCTTTTACCACTGGGGGAAGCTAGCACTTAGCAAAAACTCAAAACCCAGATAGTTAAACGTTTAGAAGCCTGTATAGATGGAAGAGATAATATTTACATATCAGTTAACCCTCCCAAAAAGGAACCATCCTCAAAAATGGGGCTTACCTTTTACCAACTATTTTTTCATTTTGACACTTGACCTCACACTCTTTTTGGTAGAAAGAGGATCTTCAATTGACACAACAAACTTCTTCTTCTTAGCATTGATAGGCTTCTTTAGTGTATTTGTGCTCTCCTTAGCTGTTGGTTTGTCATCCTCAATGGCAGCTTCAACCAACACGTGTAAATTTCTTTGGGCTACCTCATCTTGAAAGTGCTTCAGCTCAGCCTTTATCTTCCTATTCTCAGACTGAAAGCCTTTGTTTTTCCTGTAAATATTCTTTAATTGTATATGAAGGGGTTGGGCCTTTCTTGTTGCAAACCTTGCCAAGTCAAGGGTGTGACTGTAGCCATCCATGAGCTCTTTCATCTGAGCCAAGTGGACCTTATCTTCTTCCTTAAGACAAGCTATTTCTTTTCTTGCATCTCTAAGCTGCTTGATAAGTCTTTTGTAGGTCTGACTGTTAGGAGGAATAGTGGCATGCATAATCTCAATAGGATTTTTCTCAGACTCCTCAAAGTCTTTCACAGAGCTTTCATCTTTTCTCTCCAATGGTCTTTCAATACCTTTACCTTTACCTTTCCATACAGGGGCTTCTTATTTTTCTTCCACAATATTTTCAATGCCTTTACCCTTCTTCTTTTCAATAGGGGTTTCTGTTAAAGACTGCTCTTTGAAAACCTCCTTAGGAATTGATGACCTTGTGAAAGGTCTTTTACCATTGATTTCGATTGTTGGAGGAGAAGAAGGAAAGAGAAGCTTCTTCCCTCTCTTGGATGTAGCTTTGGTAGAAGAAGGTACCTCTTCTAAGCCTGGTGGAGGAGGTGGTGAAAAATCTCTATGTGGAGAAGGACAAACTTCCTCCTCAGCTTCTATGAACTGCTTGTTGATCTCTGAAACTTGAACAGGGGCTCTACCCTTTCTCTTCCTACTGGTCCCTGCTTTAGAAGTACTAGTGGGTGAAAAAGGACTTGCCTTCTATGATTGAGGAGTTGGTGATAGATCCAACTTGAAATGAGAGGTAACAACAAAATGCTCCCATGAAATCTCTTTCTTACCCAATTCCTCAGAGGCAAGCATTCTTATTAATCCAGAGTGGAAAAGGATAGAATCCAAATCTTTAGATTTGGCTTGTATCGTGTCTGACATCTTACCTATACTTCTCAACAAGTAATAGGGAATATTCATCTCAACCTTACCTGTAAAATGTAGCAACATCCTTATATGGTACTGGTACAATGTGTTAAATATCCCTTCACAAGTAAAATATCTCTGTATGATATTCAATAATCTATCAAATTGTTCAATCAATTAACTCCTTGGCATACTTTTGGACAAATCATTGGCTTGATATTCAAGTTTAAAAAGATCTTTTTCATAGGCTAAACTCAAAGCCATGGATTTGAACCACTTTTCACCTGTAATGGAGATCCTTGTTGCAGCTAAGATAGAGCCTTAAATCACCTAAAACTCCAAATCCCCAACCTTGGTTTTCCTGCCATCAAAATGTAATGCAAACTCTCTTGCTACCTCTGGATGGCCTCTCTGCATGTTCTGACAGAAAGAGAGGCACCAGGCACCCTTTGAAAGGCCTCTCTTGCCATGGGCTCTGTATTAAAAAGATGCATGGCCATCGGTTCTGTCCTAACCACCTTGCCACCTTTGTGTGTATTCCTCAATTGAGGAGTCTCCATGGCTCAGAATGAGGGATTTTGAAAGGCTTAAGGGGTGGTAATGATCAGGAAGTCTTTGAATAGGGCTTCAAATATATAAGGATGACCCTTTTAGACAGACTGATGTTAGTAAGTCAACCTCAACTTTACGAATTAAACCCTTAGGCTTGTACAGGTATTATGGAGTGTAAACAGTGAGGGCATAATCCGAAATTGGCCCTCTGAAATTGAGTAAAAATGCCAAACTTTGAGGTGAAAGGAAGCAAGGAAAATAGAGAGGGTTTGAGCAGTGCCTCTGAGTAGTGCAACGCATACACAGAGGATAGGCTATTTACAAGCTTGTGATTTCAATGGTTAAAGAAAACAGCAGTGATCAGACCATAGATATAGGCAAAGAAGTTTACAGGTCGGAAGAGGAGAAAAGAAAAGGTTACCATGCAAATATGGGTCCCTTACTACTGTGCAAGCTTAGCAAACCAAAAACCCGAGCACAAATTTCCTATGAAAATGAATATGAAGAGGAGGCAACATGGGATACATATGGAGTAGACACCTGTTGAGATATTCAACACAATCTTAGGATGAAATTGAGAAAAAATCGGCCCTGGAATCTTTCTCAGCATCGGATTTGGTTGACATATGGTCACCTGATCAGAACTTGCGAATTTGCGCAGTGCAGCACTGTTGAGTTTTTCAAAATTAGAAATCGTTACCAAGGATCATAAATGAAATATCTTTGAAGGTGCCTTTAACTAACTTCTGACACTAAAAATAAGGGACATGACATCAATCGTGGAAATCATGACTCGAGGTGGAAGTATGATGAACATGATAGGTGCTACAAAATTGCCTGATGAGTAGGCAGCGCTTCCATTCCAAAATGTGATTGGACAGGTAAGCAAGCACAATGAGGCATGCCTACAAGATCATGAGTGAAGAGGAAGAGGTGTCACATCAGTTTAGCAATGGGAGGGATTGACCTACGGACAAGTCTTGAAAGAGACCAAAAATAAATCAATAGCTAAAATGGTTCAGGGATCAAAAATCAATTTGAGGATCAAACTAGAGTTAAAAATCAAAAATTTAATCATCTAAGGGGTCCTACTAATCATAAACTAATAAAGGGATGAAACTTTCAAAGAAAATTAAAATCTAAGGCTTAAAAAAGGGAATGAAAACAAACTAAAAGACCCAAGGGAATTTAGTGTGATAACATTGGCTCCATAGGGGATGGCATGCCCCCTACGGGCTGCCAAGAATGAGTAGATACAGTGCCTTATCCTAAGGATATGGGGTCAGTTACTGAAACAAAAATGAAAAGAGAATGATATTCGCAATGCTATGAGGAGCCACTCAAGGCTCAAGAAAAGTACTTTTTTAGGAAATGCCCATTAATAGGGCCACCAAAAACCTTTGCATTCTCCATACTCTACAACTTGAAATTGTTATTAGAGAAAACCTCAGAGATTCTGAAAAGACTGATCCATAAAGCTTAAAATTTATTGTGCTTGTCTTTATCTTGCTTTGGTGCATCCCACTTTAGCACCATATCACCCAATTTAAAATCCTCTTTGTTCACCTTTTTGTCAAAAGCCTACTTGATCTTCAGTTGATGGTCAGATGCTTTGTCTACAAGCTATTCCTGGGTCTATTGCACTTCAACCAGATGTTGAATTCTTCTGATCATATGATTAGGTTCCCATTGATAATCTTGGAAGAATTTTGCCACGTGTAAGGCAAGATTAGAAGGAAAAACTGCCTCAACTCCATACACCAGCTGGAAAGGGGAAATTTCCAAGGACCTTTTCATTGTCACTCTGTCAACCCATAGAGAAAATTTGAGTTTGAATCCCATGCCTTTTTGTTATCCTCTAAAATATTTTTAATGATCTTTATAATGCTTTTGTTCGAGGATTCTTCAAGCCCGTTTCCATGTGAATAGTAAGGGGTGGAATGAATCAAAGTGATCCCAAACTATTCACAAAACTGAATCAATGGTTCAGCCTTGAATGATGCATAATTATCAATGATGATTCTGTCGGGACACCCAAACCTTGCTATGATGTCTTCCAGGAAACCAATGATCACTTTTTGTGAAGCATTCCTTCTGGGAATAGCTTCAATCCATTTAGTAAAGTAATCTGTAGCAGTCAAGATCCATCTATGTTGACCACTGGAAGCAGGATGGATTTCCCCGATAAAATCTAGGCCCCACTATTGGAAGGCTCCTGAGGCTGCCACAAGATTCAATGGAAAAGACTTAAGTTGTTGCTTTCCGAAGAACTTTTGACACTTAGAATAGGCTTTGATCTTAGAAAAAACATGAGTGAACAAATTGCACCAGAAGTACCCACCCCTGAGTATCTTGTATGTCGTGGTTCTCCAATAATGATGTCCCCCACATAAACTGTCATGAAAATCAGACATAATCTTTTGGGCTTCTTGGGGGTCTAGGCATCTCAAAAGCACTCCTAATGGATCCTTCCAATACAAAATTTGATCAACAAGGCAGTACTTTATTGATTTGATTTTTAAGGCCCTCACCTTGTTCTTTTCCATACCACTTGGAGGCTGTAAATTTTGCAAAAAAAATATAATGTCCTTGTATCAGCTGCAATTTTCCAATGTAGAAATGACTAGAGGACCTTTATCATTTATCTCAGCCTGTTGATTTTCTGAACATGAGTAAATGAAATTCACCCCCAATGTTGAGCAATTTGATTCAACCAAGAGCTTGGCTAAACCCTGGCCTTTAACCAATTTTGTGGGTCTAATCTCCAAATCAAATTCAAGTAATTTAGCAATCCACTTGCTTCTTTTTCCGTCTATTTCACACTAAATAAGAATTTCTTTTACAACATCTGATGGGACATAAGCAATAACTCTTGAATGCAGGACATAAACTCTATAGAACTTAAGATATTTAACCAATGCATAGGCTTTCTTGTCCATGATGTCATATTTTAGTTCGGCATCTCTTAATGCCCTGCTGAAAAAGGCAATAGGATTCTCTAAGTCTTCATCATTCTTCTGCAATAGGACTGTTGCTACTGTATCAAAAGAGGAAAAAGAAAAAATAATAAATTCCTTGGAGTAGTCGGGGCTGACAAGGATCGGGGCTTCAGTCAAGGCTTTCTTTATTTGATCAAAAGAATCACGGGCCTCAGCAGTCCATTTGATTTCACTATCCTTCCTCATCATGGTTGTGATATACTTAACTAACTCAGCAAAATTTGACACAAATATTCTCAAAAAATTGATTTTTTCCAGAAACGATTGTACCTCTTGTTTAGATCTACGAAGTGACAAAGTTTGTATAGCCTCAACCCTACTAAAATCAATCCTTACCCCTTCAACTAACATGATATGCCCCAATAATTTTACTTCTTTCATGGCAAACAATGATTTTTTCGGATTCAAAGAGAGGCCAAATTTTCTGCATTTCAAGAAAACTTTTCTTAAATGATCATAGTGTTCTTTATCAGACTGAGAATACACTGTTATGTCGTCCAAATATATAATAACAAACTTATCCTTTTCTCCAATAAATGCTATGTCCATAGCTCACTGAAAAGTTTCCCCTATGTTCATCAAGCCAAATGGCATCTTGGCATACATAAATGTACCCCAAGGAGTGGTAAAGGTCGTCTTCTCCCTGTCTTCTGGCAAAACAGAGACCTGATTGTATCCGAAAAATACATCAACCATAGACATCTTGGTTGCTCCTGTCACCTTCTGTAATATGTGCTCCATCTTGGGTAAAGGGTAATTATCCTTCTTTGAGCTTCTGTTCAGATTTTGGAAATCAACACAACGTCTAATTTCTCCATTATTTTTTCTTACTAGGACCAAATTGGCTACCCATTCAGAATACCTCAAAGGAATGATAATTTTTTCATCTAAAATCTTCTTAACTTCTTTCTCCATGACAGGAAGCAACATAGGATTGATTTGCCTCAACTTTTTCCTAAAGGGTTTGGTGTTTTCTTTTAATGGGATATTGTGTTCTATTATGATTGTGTCATAAGTTCTAAGATCTTCATAAGTCCAAGCAAATACATCAGCAAATTCTTTCAACAACTTAGCATATTCTGCCCTCTGCTCTTCTGATGGGCTGCTTGACAGTTTGACGTATTTTGGATCCTTTTCAGTGCCCACATTGCACTCAGTTATATATGCATCATCAGTGGATACCTTCCCTTTCAATTCCACATCATTCCCATCAAATAATCTTTCCAAAGGAACCAGTCCCTTTGGTATATGATTACTAGGCAGCTGCACAATATGATGATTAGCAATTTTATTGAGGAAAACATTAGCATGAGGAATGACTTCTGAATCATTATCCTGATCAATGTGTAATGCAGAAAATTCATCAATGGTCTCAAGAAAATTTTTATGTTCTAAATCATCATCGAACACCTTCCAATATTTTACATTGTCTAGTATAGAAGGCCTATATTTGACTTCTACATCATACTTGATTTTTGGTGGTATAGGAATTATGAAGTTGCTTGCTGATACAGCCAAATAATCAGCCATGGTATTCTCTTCTCTAGGAATGAATGATATCTTAAAAGCAAAGAAAAACCTGTCCACCAAATCCCACACTTCATTTCTATAAGATCTAAGCCTAGGATGCTTTGTTTGATAAATATTTTTAATCTGATGGACTATCAATTCAGCATCCCCAAATACTGATAGCTCTTCTATCCCCATGTCTTTAGCTACCCTCAAACCCAAGACAAGATCTTCATACTCTGCCACATTATTAGTAGTCTCAAATTCTAGTTTAAATGACAAAGATATAGTTTCTTGAGTTGGTGAGACAAAGATCACCCCAGCACCAGCACCTTCCTTGGAAGAGGCTCCATCAAAGAACATCTTCCAGACATAAGTGGTTAGAAGAGGCTCTTCAGCAAAGTTGATGGACCTTTTTTTGATTTCTAAAGGGGCTTCAGGAGCATCAGTGAGCTGCAAAATACTAGATCCTGGATCTGTATCAAAAGCAAAAACAGGGTGATTGGTGGGATTTTCTTCATCACTAATGATGTAAGCCAATTGACCTTCTCTGTAAATTCTTTTATGCTCTCCCCCAAAAACAGGAATAGTAGCATAAGAGTGATCCATCTGCAAGGTTCCCCAAAGTCTTTTTATCCAGGATCTTGACAAGAGCATGCCAAACTTGGGGGGAACATCAACAACTACAATATCCATAAGTATACTCTTCATGGGAAGCTGAAATAAGGTCACCACCATATCCTTAATAACTCCTAGACACTTGACTTTTCTGGAGTCAAAAGAATATAAGTCATGATAGGTCTTTGTGACTTCTAACCCAAGCTCATCCATAACAGATTTTGGCATAAGATTGTGGGATGCACCTGAATCCATGAGACAATTGTGTAGCACCTTATCATGTATATTCAGTGAGGTGTAGAAAGTTGGGGATGAGTCATCTCTGTCTTCTATCAAAGGACTTAAAATCACTGCTGGTTTTTCATCTTGCGGATTTATTGAATCAGTGGCATTTGAAGATGATTCAGGCTATAGCATTTTGGATAGGTATTTTTTAAATTCTTCATTTTTTATCAACTCCAAAAAAGGTACAGGGATCTTTATTTTCTGGATCTCATTTTCAAAACTGAAATAAGAAGAAGATTTTAGGATATATTTAGTTTCAGGAAAAGGATTTCTAATCTAAACTTGTGGGTTTTGAGATTCTTTTTCCTTGTTGCTCACTGTCACAGCCTTGGCAGAATCTTCTTTTTGAACAAGTTGATTAGGGGCATCAGTTTTTTCTTCATTCTTCTTAGATCTCAAATTATATCTACTAGCGTTTTCCTTTTCTTTCTCTCCCTTGCTTAACTCATTAATTTGAATATCCATTAAATATTTCTCATAAGAGGATTGAGTCAAGTGTGGGGATGGGGATGTATCACCTAAGCAGTGAATCTCAGTATCAACTTCTACCTCCTCTTCTTCTTCATTAGCCACTAAATTATTTTGCAAAGGATCTTGTACCCTCTTGTCATCTCTCTCTTTGTTTCTGGGATCTCTAGGAAATATTTGGGGAGCATTATTTGGTCTCCTGTAGTTACCTTTGTTATCATTGTTTTGAGCATTTCTATATGTTTTTTTCCCTTCTGATTTCAATTTCTCAATTTAAGTGGAAAGAGATTTTACTAATTTGGTCAGCTCATCTACTTGAGAATGGACAACAGAGGAATCAGAAGTTGAAGCTTCAACTCTTTTTTTTCTCCTATCCCTATCAAATTTCCCCCTGCGCTTATCTCATGCCACTATGTTGGATTCTACCTCTAAGGTAGCATCTTTCATATGAACCAAGGAAGGTGACCTTCTTTCTCTCAAAAGGAGGTAGAATTCGGAATCAAATGCACTGGCATAAGTGATTTTTTCCATGGTTTTAGTGGGTTTGATCTCATCAGGAATCTTCTTTTACATTTTGTTAAATATTTTAGAAAAGTCAGAGATAGAATCTCCTTCTTCCCTTTTCAAAGATCCAAATTCGGTGATGTATTAAAAAAATCCTTTTTGTCACCCCAATGCCTCAAGAAGGCTTCATCCAATGCCTCAATACCAGTAATGGATCCAGGGGCCAGACCCCTAAACCACTTCCTAGTCTCACCAAAAAGGCTTTGGACGAAAACCCTCATCCAAACATATTCATTTTCAATATTTTGGTTATCTGCATAGTTGTAGAAAGAAGCAAGATGTTCCTCGATTGTTACATCTTCTTCTCTCGTGAACTTAGGCATGTATTTAAAATAATCTCCAAGAGAGAGAGAATTCACTAGCTGAGGTAAGACTAGAGGAGCATATCTTGCAGCCACTATGGAATCCATCCTATTTGAAGGGGGGTTAACAACTGCCATTTTATTTTGGATCCTAGGTGAACAAGGAGGAGAAGGAGACTTGGTTGTGTGCAGATTAGGAGAAGAAAAAACTGATGAAGGGGAAGTTTCAGTCTTCACAATAGCAAGTTGAGTCTTGGAAGAGGATGGTAAGGTCTGATAGGGAGATGAAGTTCCTACTTCTTTGGCAGCAAAATTTTTAACAAAAAGAGGTGTAGCAAAACCTAAAGTAGGGAAATCTTGTAAAACTATCAAGACTAAAACATTTCTCAATATCAGGGGAAGAGAATATATCAATGTTTTCTTCTTTCAATTTAGTTTCAAAGGAAGAGTATTCAACAGGAAACTCTTCAAAATCAAATTTTTTAGATACTTCAGCAGAAGATAAAGGAAGCTTACCTGATAAAACAGTTGGAGTATCAAGAGTGGAATCATGCAACTGACTAGAAGCACTTGTAGCAGCAGGAGGGAAAAAAAAATTGAGAAGATTTTCCCTTCTTGATTATCTTCTCTGGGTCAACCTCAGGTGGAACCAAAGGTAGCTGTGGATTTGATCTCGTATGTTTGCCTTTAGGTGCCAGAGCTGAAACAATGGAGTCGACAGGTGCATGCTGCAATCTTCAAAATACTGAGTTCTAATGCACCTTTAGAACTAGAATACTGTGTCATTTTAATCCCAGCGAAAAGTCTTCAAATCATTCCCTGGAAACGATGCCAAGAATGTTAGCACTAGGAGTCACCTTCATATTTCATGGAAGGCAAGCCCAATACCCATCAATTTATAAGTGAATTTAAGGGTGTTTAAAGGGTCAAATGCAAAAGGACTCAAATGATAATGTTCTAACTCAGATAACAGGGCTAGCATGCACCAGCAATTAAGGTATTGGATAACTTCAATCAGTAGTTTGGGAGTAAGTATGAATAGAGGGAAGACTTGAATGAGATAAATGTAGGGGTTGTTGTAAACATCAGCTCCACAAAATCCTAAGGAGGAAATTTTCTTAACACGAGATCTTCTTGAACTGAGAAACTAAGGAATCTAAATAAACATCATGATAACATAATGATAAAATATCCATCATAACATCACCACAATCATTCATGTGAATCATTCAAAGCATGAACATTTAGCATCAAAAGAAAATAAGCTGAAAGTGAAGCTGATTTTTATTAGTCAAAAAGCCTTAAGTCTAGTACATCACTAGATCACAGTTACTTCATCAAAATATTACAGTATAAGGGAGCCTTGCTCAACCATCCAAAACTACTAAAGTAATTGATCTATCTATTTATAACAAAAAGGGAGGCAACAGTTGGAGATACGAGCTGGCCTCCTTCCCTTGAAAAACTCTAAACATTTATTTGCTCTAACAACTTATCTAACCACTTATGCTATAAAACAAGAAAATGTTGGTGACTGATCCAACTAAACTTCAAACTGAATTGAGTCCCTTTTGTTGCGCAACTCCTTGTTTTCCATGTGTATTTCAAAGCACCTAGTTGTCTTCATGATGCCATCTGATGTTTCCACAACCTTCTCCATCATTAATTTATCCCAAAGTGGTTATCTTGGTCCTCCTAGATCCCTGGTGTTTGTTGGTAGCTTCCTTGGGTAGAAAATCTGGGTAGCGCACTATAAGGATAAAAGGTAGTGCCTTTGTGTTGCATATGTGTGCTAACCTTTTCCCTCTGTGAAATATTAGGCAACGCCTATAGGTAGCATCCATGTGTTGTGTCTGTGTGCCAACTCTGTTCTCTTCCCAATATTAGATAGTGCCATTAGGTAGCTATATTTACGTTGTGTCTATGTGCCAACTCTGTTCTCTACCCAATATTAGGTAGCTCCACTTACGATGTGTCTATATATAGGTTTGGGTAGCATTGCCAAAAACACAGTGCCTTCAATCTTTAACATGCGCAAAGAAATTTGTGGTCTTTCATGATGACAAAACTATTTTATTTAGGTACCTTGACTGTACAATAGGTAGTGCCTTTTACCACTGGGGGAAGCTAGCACTTAGCAAAAAATCAAAACCCAGATAGTTAAACATTTAGAAGCCTATATAGATGGTAGAGATAATATTTACATATCAATTAACCCTCCCAAAAAGGAACCATCCTCAAAAATGGGGCTTACCTTTTACCAGCTATTTTTTCATTTTGACACTTAACCTCACACTCTTTTTGGTAGAAAGAGGACCTTCAATTGACACAGCAGACCTCTTCTTCTTAGAATTGGTAGGCTTCTTTAGTGTAGTTGTGCTCTCTTTAGCTGTTGGTTTGTCATCCTCAATGGCAGCTTCAACCAACACTTGTAAATTTCTTTGGGCTACCTCATCTTGAAAGTGCTTCAGCTCACCCTTTAGCTTCCTATTCTGAGACTGAAAGCTTATGTTTTTCCTGTAAAGATTCTTTAACTGTCTATGAAGGGGTTGGGCCTTTCTTGCTGCAAACCTTGCCAATTCAAGGGTGTGACTGTAGCCATCCATGAGCTCTTTCATCTAAGCCAAGTGGACCTTATCTTCTTCTTTAAGACGAGCTATTTCTTTTCTTTCATCTCTAAGCTGCTTGATAAGTCTTTTGTAGGTCTGACTGTCAGGAGGAATAGTGGCATGCACATTCTCAATAGGATTTTTCTCAGACTCCTCAAAGTCTTTCACAAAGGTTTCATATTTTCTCTCCAAAGGTCTTTTAATACCTTTACCTTTACCTTTTTGTAGAGGGGCTTCTTGTTTTTCTTCCACAGGATTTTCAATGCCTTTACCCTTCTTCTTTTGAATAGGGGTTTCTGGTAAAGACTACTCTTTGAAAACCTCCTTAGGAATTGATGACCTTGTGAAAGGTCTTTTACCCTTGATTTCAACTGTTGGAGGAGAAGAGGGAAAGAGAAGCTTCTTCCCTCTCTTAGATGTATCTTTGGTAGAAGGTACCCACTAGTACATATTGTAAAAATTTCGACATTCTATTTACAGCATTATGGACAAAATTGGCCATACTGTTAAAAAATAGAGGAAATTTTAATTTTTTTTTCCATATTCCCCAATAACATCGTTACTGCCTCGTTGACGTCTCTCTTGCCATGTTTTCCACATAGTCGTCTCTCTTGCCATGTTTGTGAAGATAGTTATCGCAGTTGCAACATTGTGGATACTAGGTTTCCCCCCTCCAACAATCACCTAGTGTTTTGACCAAGTCAACTTTGATTTGGTCAATGATCGTCGGAATTGCGACGTTATAAAATCTATAAATATGTTGTATTTTATGGATGTTGTGACAAGTTTTCTATAATAACGACACTTCAAAAAGAGTTTGTAGGTCTTCTTGGCTAGAGTACAACTATTAAAATACATTGTACTAGGGCTCTTCTTGTTTCGTTTTAATTTTATAATCAGTCGAATTTTAAAGGAAACAATTATTAAAAGACATTGTATTAGGGCTAGAGTACATGATGGGAAACGGTGACTTGTGAATGGGGCCAACGTTGAAATTTTTTCAAATTGTTTCTGTATGACACCATACATCCTTGAGTCTTGAAACCCTCCCATACCATCAAGGCATGTGTCTAGTCTAACCATGTCAAATTTCGATGCATACAGGCACATATTGAAGAAATTTCAACGTTGGCCCCATTCACTTCTCATTATGTAGGTTCGGTGCATGACATTTTTGGTGGTTGAATTGGAAGTTCCATGACATTTCAAGAGAGTTACAACAAAGATTCTATAGATGGAAGCAACGACATTTGACAATGAGATGCCCATTATGAATGTTGTTGCAAACATGGACAATCTCAAAGATTATGTGGTCAGGACATCATACATCCTTTAGTCTTGGGTCCCTCCCATACTGTCAAGGCATGTGTCTAGTATAACCATGCCAAATTTTGATGCATACAAGCACATATTGAAGACATTTCAACATTGGCCCCATTTGCTAGTGCTCACTATGCGGGGTCGGTGCATGACATTTGTGGTGGTTGAATTGGAAGTTCCATGACATTTCAAGAGAGTTCCAACAAAGATTCTACG
>ML802094.1:62347-76247 GCA_009831015.1 Picea engelmannii
AGTGGGTTGAATTTGAGAAATATTGGCATTGTTAGAGCCAGAAGTGGGGGGAGGTGTGAAATACCTTTGGATGGTATTCCTCTTTTTACTTTTAGGTGGATGCATGGTATGTTCACTTTCAAGGGGAGGAGGAACATAATGAAAGGGGTCTCTATTTCTAACACCGACATAATGAATAGATGGAGAGTCCTCATAATCAAAAGTGGGGTTGGCTGCCCTCATTTGTGCTACAACCCTATTCCTCCCTATTTCAGCTTGTATATATTTTTCCCTAGCCTTTTCAAATTTCTTCTTGGTAGTCATTAAGTACATTTTGCATCTCTTCTCTAATAGGCCCAATAACATCCAATGGTGCCTTACATGATTTAAATTGACCTCTAACACCAGCAACAAACTTCCTCATTTACTGGGTTTCCCCAACAAAGCTTCCTACCTCATGCACATTCCTTTGTGTAGGCCATATATTCCTTGCCCTAAGTCCTCGCAATCTTAATTGAGGGAAAGCCCCTTCAGTTGGAGGAAAGTTGGCTTGAAGTGAAAGAGGGTTGGTGAGGTGATAGGGGCCTTCTCTCTAAGTTACACATGATTGCACTTGAGCTTTCGGACTTTAGCTCAACAATTGTGAGTTCGTGTGATAACACACCCGAGACATATCCTAGTGATCCTAAACCTCATTAGACAAGACCGCCTTTACCATTGGAAGTTAGTCCTCCTCCTCAACCAACCTTGCCTAAGACCGATGATATAGATTTAAATATTGATATGGCTAGTATCTTAGCAAAGGTTAATGTACATGTCCCTCTCAGTATTGATATTGTATTTTTTTTAAATACCTACAACACAGTTGCTATTGCGACGTCTTGGAGTTTCTCTACCATAGAAACCACGTCGGAGCTAATACCTCTTAACGTTGCTCTTGCCACCTCCAAGACGTCACTCTTGCCACCTCAAAGACGTCGGTCTTGCCACCTCCAGGACATCGATCTTGCCACCTCCAAGACGTCTCTCTTGCCACCTCCAAGCCGTCTCTCTTGCCACCTCCAAGACATCGCTCTTGCCACGTCCAAGACGTCACTCCTGCCACTTCCAAGACATCGCAATAAAGACAAAATCTATGTCGTCGAAAAAGTGACGTCATGTGAAATGATGTTTGAGGGGGTTCGTTGTTTGTCGTTCTCCCGACAATATAAAGTGGCAATTGTGTTGAACGTGCCATCGAAATTCGACCCAAATGTACTAGTGACCTCTTCTAAGCCTAGTGGAGGAGGTGGTGAAAAATCTATGTGTGGAGAAAGACAAACTTCCTCCTCAGCTTCTATGACCTGCTTGTTGATCTCTGAAACTTGAACAAGGGCTCTGCCCTTTCTCTTCCTACTGGTCCCTGCTTTAGAAGTATTGGTGGGTGACAAAGGACTTGCCTTCTATGATTGAGGAGTTGGTGCTATATCCAACTTGAAATGAGAGGTAACAACAAAATTCTCCCATGAAATCTCTTTCTTACCCAATTCCTTAGAGACTAGCATTCTGATTAATCCAGACAACAAGGGACATGACAACAATCGTGGAAATCATGACTCGAGGTGGAAGTATGATGAACGTGACAGGTGCTATGGAACTGTCTGATGAGTAGGCAATGCTTCCATTCCAAAACGTGATTGGATAGGTAAGCAAGGAAAATGAGGCATGCCAACGAGATCATGAGTGAAGAGGAAGAGGTGTCATATCAGTTTAGCAATGGGAGGGATCAACCTAGGGACAAGTCATGAAAGAGACCAAAAATAAATCAAAAGCTAAAATGGTTCAGGGATCAAAAATCAATTTGATGATCAAACTAGAGCTAAAACTCAAAACTTTAATCATCTAAGGGGTCCTACTAATCATAAACTAATAAAGGGATGAAACTTTCAAAGAAAATTAAAATCTAAGGCTTAAAAAAGGGAATGAAAACAAACTAAAATACCCAAGGGAATTTAGTGTGATAACACTATGGAACAACGCCATAGGGATGGTAAAGGTTCAATGGACCTACTACAGTCCTGAAGATACAACATGGGAGCATGAATAAACTATGCAAGAGGAATACTTGCAATTTTTTGCCAATTTTGAAAAAATTTGAAACTAAAAATGCAAAACTCCATTTTTGGGTAGCTATATTTCCAAAATAACATCTCAAAATTATTGGTCACTTACATTGATACTTGATAAAATAATTGTGCAGCCCAATGGACTGATGGTAGTGAAGGGGCCGCATTCCTTGAGTCAACAGGTTGAGAAGAATGAGAGATTTTGGTTGGGACTATTGTTGGAGAAGTAAACATATTTCAAAATTTTATATTTCTGAATATTATGGTGTAATTTGTATATGTATTTTGGCATGGTGTTGTGCATAAAGGACGATGCACAATTGAAGAGGAGGGGGAATGTAACATCCCCGCTATAATCGCTAGTTTAATTAATGTATAATGTAGAAATGAATGTGGCTATGGCCAAGTGATGTAATATGTGAAATGTATTTTATGATTTTAATAAAAATAATGTGATACCAGTTGTTGGGGATATGGACAGAGATGGGGGTTGATTAATCCATAAGAGATGGGAATTTGTAGGAGATTCTAAGAAGGGTCCAAGGGGAAATGGGTTATGAGTACTAATCCAAACCTATATTTATGAATATTATTACCATTTGGGAAAACCTTCTATTTTTTGTTTGAGTGTATGAGAGCCCAGTCATTGAATACCTTTCAGAGGGTGGATTTAGAAGTCACATCTCATAGTTATTGGAAGTATGGGGCTGAATATCAATCAACATTGGGCAGAGTGGGCATTCAACTATCTTGGGAAAATAGAGCAAATTCGTATGGGGGAAGAGGAATATTTTTACATTTAGTTTTTGGCATGAACAAAACAACAAGAGAAAGGAAAAGGGGATTGGAGCTAGAACAAAAAGGTTGGGAAAATTTTGGATCATGCCGGAGCATTTTTTAGCTCGAAATTGAAGAGTCAGGTTTTGAGGACTGAAGAGTGAATTCCTAAGTAAGTTTCACTGTAACATCAATTGCTTGTTGTTATTTTTTGGTATCTCTCCTGGTAGTGAGTTCCCTTGACTTCCCAGCAGAGAGATTCATGGTTACATGAACCAAAGAAACCTTAATAAAAGAATGGGACACCCAATGGACTGAGAGAATTAAAGGGGTGCATTCCTTGGGTTGGACAAGTCAAGAGGAAGAGAGTTGGAGAAAATTCGAGATATTTTTAGGAGAATACCAGTGGGTTGTGCGATATTGAGTTGTAAGTGGACTGTGAGAGACACCCTTCTTTTGTGGATTCCTAGCCCCAACTCAAGAGTGACTTGCTATTGGTATATGTAGCAACAAGTCTATGGTTGGGTAGAACGTCCTTCCCAAGTATTTGGTTGCACAAACTTTCTTTTGAAGATAAGTGTCTATCTTTTATCTGAGTTTTCTTATGAGTCTTATGGTTGTGCATTTTACTCTGTGAATGAGAATGGTTTTATGTGTTGTTGTAGATGATTTATTAGCTGCATTCATGTTCATTTAGAATGTTGTAGATGCATTTAAGTATGGGTGTCATGATATAGTTAATTTTTTGTATAAATTGTTGCTAGTAAGCTACGGGAAATGAATTAGCAAAAAAAAATGATTTTTATGTGTATTTTCTGCAAGTATTATTCCTTGGTTAAATTGGGGAACGTTACATCATGAAGCAACCCAAGCATGGTGTAATCACTTCCTAGGTAACCCCAAAATCTAACACTCCATCTTTATGATGAAAGTGTTTACACTGACCCCTGTCAACTTCCTATGCAACTCCACCAAACTTGCTACCTATAAATATGTACTAGTTGTGGTCTTGAAATCAACCATTGTCTCTTGTAAATATACTAACACTCATGCTATCACAATGATCCATATTTTATGAGAAAAATGAAATGAACACATATTATTATTATTATTATTAAAAGAGATACACAATGAAAAATAACAGAGATACAGTAAAATTGGCTTCTATTCAATAAACAAATATGTTGAAATTGTAAAATGCAGACTGAAAACAAGCTTAATAAAATGGTGGCAACTTATCTCTGAGGAGAGATTTGATGGTTGTGCTCATTCACAAGAAGATGAGTAAAATTTGGCTCTGAAATAAATTTTACAATAAAAATGAATTCCAAAACCCTATACATCCAAAAACCTAACCCTATGAGATGAAGCACCAAAAGTCAGTGGGCCCCATTGGGGTAAGTTGGTAGATCAACTTCCCGGGGTCGTAACTTTTACATACAATCTCTGTTTTAGGGACATGAGAGCCTATTGGAAAGTTCTATCCGAGGAATACACATTATGCCATCAAACTCTAACTTTATTTATCCTTTTATTGTGGCGATCCCTAAAAACTTTGTTTAGGGCCTCAAAATGGTCGTGAAAGTTCACAACCCGAAAACTAGGAAAAAAATTGCCAAGATGAGTCAGTTGGAATAGTTGGGTGGCCACCGATATCCACCTAGATCAATCCTCCCCCTTTAGGAAGAAATGGTCTCCATTGCGTTGAGTTCCCCCATCAGATGAGGAAATTGATGTTGAAGTTCACCCAGGGTGAGCCACTTGCCTTGGTCCAGGAGCTACCCTGTTTTGACAACCCGATAAAGTTGGATCCTCTGCTAGCGAGTTCCCTTGACATGTGTTTCCACGATATGATTAGTGGATTCCTATTCCATGCAGTCATGGTTGAGATCTATTGGTCTCAGTTGTTCTTTTCTCTCTGATGTGTCCAATAATGGTGGAAAATATGGCCGAAGAAGATCCACATTGAACATTGGGTGCAAGCCAAGGAAGGGGGGGATTTTGAACTCAAAATAATTCTCCCATAGCCTTGGTGATGTTGTAAGGTCCATATCAGAGTGAACGAATCTTTGTATGGGGGCCTGTAATTTGTTCTTTCTATAATTGCAATCAAAATTTGTCTCCCACCTAAAAATTTTGTGGCACCCGGTGTTGATCATGACATTGTTTGTACTTGGAATTGGACTTCTGTAAAATATCTTGAACCTATTGGAGGATGTGTTATATCTACTCAATGAATCGGGTGGCTTTGTTAGCTTCAATTTGAGCATGAGACGAGTCTACTTGGGTGGCCACAAGGGGTAATGCAACATCCATGGGACCCAATGGTTGAAATCCCAACCCCACCTGAAAGGAGTTGTGGTCGATTGAGCTATGTATGGCTCTGTTGTAGCTGTGTTGAACATAGGGAAAAAACTCATCCCACATGCATGGGTGCTTCTAATTGTACATGTGTAGGATATGCACGATAATCTGATTGACAACCTCGGTTCGATCATTCGTCTGGGGGTGGAAGGCAGTGGATTTGGTGAGCTTGGTGTCCAGCAATGACTAGAGGCTCAACCAAAATGTGTTGAGGAATCGGTTGTCCCAATATGAGATAATGGTTTGTGGTATCCCAAAATGTACCCACACTCGTTCAAAGAAGAGCTAGGTATTGGCCTTCGCTATGATTCTCTTCTTGCAGGCGGACAAAATCTCCATCTTGGAAAAGTAATCAACATTTATAAAAACATAGTCATTTCCTCGCTTAGTGGACGAAAGGACTAACATGTAGTCAATTTAGATGGATTCCCAGAGCCTGTTGGGAGTATGTAGAGGGGTGTACAGGCCTTGTTTCTTAGTGGTCAGTTTGGTAATAACGCAGGCAGTGCAGGACCTGATATAATTGCTAACATCCTTTCAAAGTTTGGGCCAGTAGAAATGTTGATGTAGCAATGCCATTGTCTTTTATATGCCGAAGTGTCCTACCACCTGACTGTAGTGGGATTCCCAAATCATCTTCGCTCGCTCACTTGATGGAACACAGAAATGGACCAGATGGCACAATAGCCCATCCTAAAGATGGAAATTAGTGACAGTTGTGTTTGCGCCCAACATCTGGTAGGTGGTGGTGAAGTCAGGATATTTCTCATAGAGTTGGGTCCATTTGTAGGTCTCATGGCTGCAAGAGTCTAATATCGTGGTGAGTGTCGCGACTGGAGGTCAGTTGAGGAAATCAACAACGCGGTTGGTACTTCCTATCTTATAATTGATGTTGAGGTGGAATTGTTGCAAGTATCTAGACCACTTCTGATGGTGGTCATTTTGCAATTTTCCTTATGTCTTCATGAATTGTAGTGGCTTATGATCAGTGTGGAGGATTGTCTCATTCTCGAGAATGTAATGCCTCCACTGGAAAAAGTCTTGCACAATGGAGTACATGTATTTTTCATAAGTAGGGTATGTACGAACGACATCTGATAGTGTCTCACTATAATAGGCCACGAGGTGACCGTGTTGAGTGAGAATTGTGCCCACAACATAGTCTAAAGATTTGTCTCGATCTCAAAGGGTTGTTTCAGGTCAGGTAATGAAAGCACTTGGGTTGAGCACAAACATTGCTTCAAATCATCAAATGCTTGTTGTTGGTATAGGCCCCACACAAAATTTTCCTTACCACCACCCTTGGTTACTTGGTTGAGGGCCCATGCAATATGGGAGAATCCCAACATGAACCTGCGATAAAAATTGGCAAGGCCTAAGAAGCTCAATGAGTGTGGTTGGGGCTAGATGGTCACAGATGACCTGGATCTTGGCCAGATTCACATGCACACCATTCTCATCGAAAATGTAGCCTAGGTATTGGACCTTGTCCACGCTGAAGGAGCATTTTTCCAATTTGGCATATAGTTTGTGTTGTCACAAAGTGTGCAGAACCTATTGAATATGTTGCAAGTATTTTTCCCAAGTCTTTTTGTAGATGAGGATGTCATCTAGATACACCACCAAAAAATAAGTGAGGCCACAAAATATCGTCCATCATCCTCATGAAAGTTGTTGGGGAATTTTTCAAACCAAAGGGCATGACCAACCATTCAAAAATACCTTCTTTTGACTTGAAGGTAGTCTTCCATACATCTGTCTGCTCTATTAGGACCTTATGGTAGCCAGACTTCAAATCAATCTTACTAAAGTAGTTGTCCCCCTTGATCTGATCAAGGAGATCATTGATTCGGAGAATTAGGTACCATTTCCTTACTGTGATTTTATTTAGGGCTTGGTAATCAATGCAGAGTGGTCAGGTCTCGTCTTTATTCTACATAAGCATGATTAGGCTTCCACAAGGTGATGAGTTGGGTCGGATGTTCCCCTTTTGGAGCAGTTCTTGGATCTAATGCTTGATATCCTCATTTTATAATAGAGGGCGGCGATATATTGTCACATTAGGTAGCGGTCCGATCAATGGAATGATTGACTTGACAGTGCATAGGTACCCCAGTAGGTGAGGAGAAGATGTATTTTTATTCTTCCATGACCTTATCCACTTGATTCTACTACATGGAGAGGTCGGTCGTGGAAGCCATGGATGTGGCTGCAATCTTTCGCTCACTTTGAGAGTGAATCATGAAGAAGATAATATTCCCAGTATAAGATATTACCTTCCTACATTGCTTGGCAGAGATCAAGGAAATAGCACGAGGTGGGACTACCTCGGGTATCTTGTACAATTTCTTGTCTAGAGTAATAATAACACAATGAGGCCTAGACTCATATATAGCATGAAATTTCCATAAATAAGGTTGGCCCAAAAGAACATCACAAACTTCAAGGGGAGTAACATCACACAATACCTCATCTTTGAAGGGCTTGATGTCATAGTAGAGGCAGCAATGTTGGCTGACACGAAGATCACTTCCTTAGAGAAGCCATTCAATGGTGTAGGGGTATGGGTGTGGCATTGTTAGTAGGTCCAGACGCTTGATGAACTCCACTGAGAAGAGGTTCTTCTGGATACCGCTATCAATGATCAATTGCAGTGGGGTTCCTTTCACCCACATCTATGAATGAAAGAAGCAATTGCCTTCCTCTGGCTCATCAGGTTCACCGGGTTGGATCTTGGTGGTAGAAATGGTGGCACTGGGTTCCACATTAATGATCTGTCTCCCCTTTTCTAGTTCTAACTCATATTCAGAACCCGCATCCGATTCAGAGGCTTTCACCTCATCCACCAATGACTACTTTGAGTGGGAATCAACAGTGTTATGCCACGGGCTCTTATGAAAGTCACACCACTTCCCAATATCTTTCTTCATCTTTCAATTATCCTTCTTTTTTTAAGGCTTAGACTGGTTGTCCTGAGGTTGTCCATAATTTCTCTAACCTTTTTTCTATGGGTTGGTGCTTCCCTTTCCCTGCTTCTTCTATGAGGGGTTCTGAGACCCAAACTGTCGCAACTTTTCTTTAATCTTTTGCTTGATTTTGATGGCATATCGATAGGCCTCACCCAAGGACGACATGTCCATAAACTCCATTTTTTCTTGGATGTATCTATGAAGACCACCATGGTACTTTGGCACCAGATGTCACTCAAAATATTTGATACCAATCTTGGTGCGCAAGGTATGAAATATATTTGTGAACTATAGCTCTGCTTGGCCCCTTTCATGCCTTAGTGTGGTCCATTTTGTATATAAGTCATCATAACTTCCAACAGGATAGTATTTTTCCTTAATAGCATCCCTGAAGGAATCCCAGGTGAGTGCGACTATAAATAATGAGGGTTCCTCTATTTCCTTTTTCTCACAGAAAGTCTCCCACCAATATTTGATACGGGGGACGAATTTAAGGAGCGCAAAAGTAATCTTTTCTTTATTTGAAAATTTATGGACAAAAAAATACCCTTCTAGAAGATTCAACCATTTGCCTACAACATTTGCATCTATCTGACCTTCAAATATAGGAATATCAAAGTTGATGTGTACCTTGAAGGGGATGGTGTCTTTGCTCGAAGATGTGTCGCCTATTGGTAGTCATCAAAGAATTTGCACAAAATTATCCATCATTGTGTTCCTATGTTGTGTGAGGGCTTCCTCAAGCAACAATTTGAAAGGATATCATGTCTCATTGTCTTTATTTTCTCCTGCCATGGAAGGTCACTTGGGTGTGTGAGAGCTCTTCTCCTCAAGAGAAACAAGTTTGAGACCCAACACTTTGTACCATGACCTTGTCGGTGACATGCACTAAGAATGACAAGGAGAAGAACATTATGATACCACTCATTGGGATTTTATGCATAGAATGAAATGAACACATATTATTGTTATTATTATTAACACAGAGACACAATGAACAATAACAGAGATATTGTAAAACTGGCTTCTATTAAATAAATAAATATGTTGAAATTGTAAAATGTAGACTGAAAACAAGCTTGCTAGAATGATGGAATCTTATCTCTAAGAAGAGAAGTGATAGTGATCCAGGTGGATATCGATTTCCACCCACCTCTTCTAGCTGGCTTACATACAACTTTTATCTTGGCAGTTAGAGTTTTCATCTTGGCGGTTTTTTTTTAGATTTTCGAGTCCCAAAATTCTGGGGTTGTTTTGAGGCTCTAAATGATGTTTGTTTGGACTTTAGTGGGGGAAGGGGTTTTGTTTAGCATCACATAACCCCCATTGGAACTTGTACTTCTCAGATAGACCATTCCAATGAGGTATCAAATGCCCCAAATGGAGATGGTATGAAAAAGTTACAACCCCGGGAAGTTGATGTACCAACTTACACCAATGGGGCCATGTGACTTTTGGCGCTTCATCTCCTAGGGTTAGGTTTTTGGATGTATAGGGTTTTGGAATTCATGTTTGATGTAAAAATTATTTTGGAGCCTCATTGTACTCATCTTATTGCGAATGAGCGTAGCCATCACATATCTTCTCATAGATAAGTTGTCACCATTCTAGCAAACTTGTTTCAGTCTGCATTCTATAGTTTCAACATATTTCTTATTTAATAGAAATCAAGTTTTACTGTATCTCTATTATTATTCACTGTGTCTATGTGTTAATATTATAAATTTGTGTTTTCATTTTGTTCAACTAATAAATCTAGATCAGTGGTATCAGAGCAGTTTACTCCTTGTTGTTTTTTAGTGCATGTCCCCAATGAGATCAGGGTATAGAGAGTTGGGTCTCGAGCTTGTTTCTCTTTAGTACAACTACTCTCTCACACCCAAGAAACCTTCCATGTCGGGCTAAAAGAAATATGATGGGATAGGAGATCCTTTCAAAATGTTTCTCGAGGAAGCCCTCGAACGACAATGGAATGAGATGATGATCAGCTTTACACAAATCCTTCGATGGCTACCGACAAGCGACACATCTACCTCAATTGGAGGCGCCTTCCCCTTCAAGGTACAAATCAATTTTTATATTCCTATATTTGAAGCACAAATAGATGCGGATGTTGTAGATAAATGGTTAAATCTTCTATAATGGTATTTTTCTCTCCACAACTTTTCCGATAGAGAAAATATTACATTTGCGCTCCTTAAGGTCGTCCCCCATGTCAAATATTGGTGGGAGATTTTATGTGAGCAAATGGAAATAGAGGGATCCACATTATTTGCAGTTGCACCCACTTGGGTTTCCTTCATGGATGTTATTAAGGAACAATACTACCCTGTTGGAAGTTATGACGACTTGTATACAAGATGGACAACACTGCAACATGAAAGAGACCAAACAGTCCAAGAGTTCACCAATGTTTTCCATACCTTGCGCACCAAGTTGGGTATCAAATATTTTGAGTGACATATGGTACTCAAGAAACATGGCGGTATGTATAGATACATCCAAAAAGAAATGGATTTTTTGTACATATCGTCCTTGGGCAGGGCCTATCAATATGTCATCAAAATCAAGCAGAAGCTTAAACAAAAGAAGCAACAGTAGGAACCCCTCGCAGCAAAAGCAGAGAAAGGGTATCCCCAACCCGAAAAACAAAGGGCAGATAAAATATGGGTAGCCTCAAGACAACCAGTCTAATCCGCAAGCAAATAAGGACAATGGAAAGACGAAGAAAGATACCGGGAAGTGGTGTGATTTCCATAAGAGCCTCTCGCATAACACTATTGATTGTCACTCAAATAAGTCATTGGTGGATGAGGTGAAAGTCTCTAAATTAGATGTAGGCTCTGACTGTGATTTAGAACAATAAAAGGGGAGATGGTTCATTGATGCGGAATCCAGTGCCACCATTGCTACCACAAAGATTCAACCTAGTGAACCTAATGAGATAGAGGAAGGTGAGACCTTCTTTCATTCATAGATGTGGGTGAAAGGAAATATGATAGCCAGAAGAACCTCATCTAAGTGGTGGTCGTCAAGCAAATATCCCTTCCGATAATGTTGCACCCAACGCCCTACACCATCGGTTGGCTCCAAGGAAATGATATTTGCGTCAACCAATAGTGTTGTTTGTCGTTTGGCATCAAACCATTCAAAGATGAGGTATTGTGTGATGTTGCTCCCCTTGAATTTTGTGTTGTTCTCTTGGGCCAACCTTATTTATGGAAACGCCATGTTGTATATGAGTCTAGGCCTCATAGTTTTTTTATTACTTTGAACGTGAAATTGTACAGGATACCCGAGATAGTCCCACCTAGTGCCATTTCCTTGATATTTGTCAAGCAATGCATGAAGGTCATCTCTTAGACTGAGAAGTTTGTCTTCTTCGTGATTAGCTTTCAGAGTGAGTGAAAGATTGCAACCACATCCATGGCCTTCACGACCGACCTATCCATGTAGCATAAGCAAATGGACAAAGTCGTGGAAGAATACAAAGACATATTCTCATCACCTACTGGGGAACCTCTGCACTATCAAGTCCAACATTCCATTGATATGACCCTCGACGCACCACTACCCAATAGGCCAATATATTGTCACTCTCTATTAGAAAATAAGGAGATCAATTATCAGATCCAAGGACTGTTCCACAAGGGGCACATCCAACCCAGTTCATCACCTTGTGGAAGCCCAATCATGCTGGTGCAGAAGAAATATAGGATTTGATGACTCTACATTGATTACCAGGCCCTAAATAAAATCACAGTCGGGAACTGGTACTCTATTCCTTGAATCGACGATCTCCTTGATCAGATCAAGGGGGGGAAATACTTCAGTGAGATTGATCTGAAGTATCGCTACCATCAGGTCCCAATAGAGCAGACAAATGTATCGAAGACTACCTTCAAGTCAAAAGAAGGTATTTTTGAATGGTTGGTCATTCCCTTTGGTTTGAAAAATTCCCCAACAAATTTCATGAGGATGATGGATGATATCTTGCAACCTTTCACCAATTCTTTTGTAGTGGTGTATATCGATGACATCCTCATCTACAGCAAGACTTGGGCGGAACACTTGCAACACATTCAGCAGGTTCTACACACTCTGTGGCATCATAAGCTATAAGTCAACTTGGAAAAATGATCCTTTGACATGGATAGGTTTCAGTACCTAGAATACATTGTTGGTGAGAATGGTGTGCATGTGGATCTAGCCAATATCCATGTCATCCATGATTGGACAACACCAACCACACTCATTGAGCTTCAGAGCTTCTCATGCCTTGTCAATTTCTATCATAGGTTCGTGTTGGGATTCTCCCATATTCCATGGCCCCTCACCCAAGTAACCAGGGGTGGTCATAAGGAAATGTTTGTTTGGGTCCTATCCCAACAACGAGCATTCGATGATCTGAAGCAATGTTTGTGCTAATCCCTAGTGCTTTCATTAGCTAACCTGCAACACTGCTTTGAGATCGACACAAATGCTTCAGACTATGTTGTGAGCACAATTCTAACTTAGCGCGGCCACCCCATGGCCTATCATAGTGAGACACTATCAGATGTCATCCATAAGTACCCTACTTACAAAAAATAAATGTAATCCATTGTGTAATCCCGTCGCTAGTGGATGAATTACATTCTTGAGAAGGAGACAATCATCCACACTGATAATAAGTCGTTGCAATTCATGCAGACATAAGGAAAATTGCAAAATGATTGCCATCAGAAGTGGTCCACATACTTGCAATAGTTCCACCTCAACATCAAGTATAAGATAGTAAATATCAATTGGTTCGTTGATTTCCTTAGACAACCTCCAATCGCGACACTCACCACTGTGCTAGACTCTTACAGCCAAAAGACCTCTACATGTCCCCACCTCTATGAGAAATATCCTGACTTCACCACCACCTACCAAATGTTGGGAACAAACACAACTGCCACTAATTTCCATCTTCAGGATGGGTTTTTGTTCCATGTGGGCCATCTCTACGTTCCATCAAGAAACCGAGCAAAGTTGATTTTGGAAGCCCACTACAATCGAGTGGTAAGACACTTCAGCATATAAAATATAGTGGTAGTGTTTCAGTGACATTTCTATTCGTCAAAACTTCGACAGGATGCCACAAGTATATCAAGTCTTGCACTACCTGTGATATTTCTAAACTGACCACTAAAAAACAAGGCATGTACACTCCTCTGCCTACTACTGACAGGCCCTGGGAATCCATCTCAATGGTCTACATATCAGGCCTTCCATCCACAAAGCGGGGAAACGACTATGTTTTTGTGGTTATTGATCACTTTTCCAAGATGGTGATTCTCACCGCCTGCAAGAAGATCATCACAGTGGATGCCACTATCAAGATATTCTTTGAACGAGTGTGGGTACATTTTTGGATTCCAAAAACCATTATATTAAATTAGGACAGTCAGTTCCTCAGCACATTGTGGTCAAGAATCTGGTCACTATTGGACACCAAGCTCAAGATATTTTGCAGAAGTCCAATGCCAAGTACAAGAAACACCATGATCAACACTGAGTACCACACAAGTTTTAGGTGGGAGATAAAGCTTGGTTGCACTTGCAGAAAGAACGCCTTACAAAACTCCATCGGAAGCTTCGTCCACTCTGTTATGGACCTTATACCACCACTAAGGATGTGGGTGACGATGTTTTTGAACTAAACATTCCCCCCTTCCTTAG
>ML802094.1:77202-88752 GCA_009831015.1 Picea engelmannii
AGATGTATGTGACACTTATCAAGGTGCATATGACACTTTTATGACACTTGTGACACTTAGGGAGAGGTACCTAGGTGTGAAAATTTGGTGTGTAACATTATGCCCTCTAAAGTGTGAGGTCAGAAGAGAAACTGATGGTCAAAACACTTTACAATTATTCAATGCAAGGGCATGGAGTTGGAGAACCTGGAATAAGTTGCAAACAACCATCAAACATTATTAATATATGTTCCCTTTCTGAGTAATGCATACCTATGCTCAAAATATGAGATGACTCAAAGCACGGTCGCTGACCAATACACTACAGATACATGAAAAATATTGACAAAGGGTATAGCCACCAATGATACAATGTGGATCTATACCTCCATGACATTAACTGATTGTAGCCACGAGAAATACACAATGGAGCTATGAGATGATAAAACATAGCCACAAATCAATACAGTGTGGATCTATGTAACAATATTTATATCAGCATGCTCAAATGATCTCCTTCGTAGCCTCAGGAAAGCATATAATAAAGTGAATGCTCAACCCAGGGTCTTCATCCCAATCCCTATTTGGTAAAAATATAGCTATGTGAATATATGTTTTGATGTTGAACATGGTAGAAACCACTTGATTACCGGTCATTGAGGTAAATCATTAACAAGTGTGAGGGAAGTCCCAAGTGATTTCAATGACTCCCAAGGTACCTTAGTACATTCCAATGAATGTGAATAAATGAGTTGAATTCGAACATTCATGGAATCATCCGATTAGAGGTCAATGATGTAAACCTACTGTCGAAGGTGAGGAGGCATCGCATTGAGGCATGCAGGTCCCAAGGTAATAATTGGTTTCTAATTCTAAGATGATGTGTTGAAGTCAACAAGAAAAGACTCGTCGAAGGAGGGCCTTGATGTATCCCCCATCATTGTGATGCAGGAGCATCGCCCAAGACAAGCGAGCCAGCACGGAAGGCAGCGAACAACTGGACAAGTCCAGTCGAAACTTTTTGAATCTTCATTCAAGAGGATGCACCAATGTATAAATGCACCATTTATGGAAAGTGCCTTTGTATGATGTATCAGACCTTGAGCCTTACGCTCTTGTCTGAAGCAGATAAGGAAGCATTTAATCTAGTTAAGACAGGTAGGTAGGATTTATTTCTAGATTAGACAGTTTCAGATGGAAGGAGGGAAAACGGATATAGACACCCTCATTGTATCATTGTAACATTAGCCAGCATTCATAAGAGAGGAGTAGAAGCAGAGAACTGTGTAGAGAACATCCATGTACAGATATTGAATTAATAGAAGAAATCTTTGATTCAAATCCATGGTCATGTGTCTATTCTCTGTGTGTTGATGTTATTCTCATGAATGTTTGTTTTCTGGTTATGCATTGCTTTGTATATGTTGTGCATGTGATTTCATGTTTCGAAACTGAAGTCTGAAAGAGGGAGAGAATAAGTTTCAATTGTTTCTCTATATGAGCCAGGAGATTCCTGCAAGGTGTGCAGTTGAATTCATCCGCATGGAGTGCGTTGATGAGGCTCAGTAGTTTAACTCTTGTTCTCATTCACCCAGAAGTGGAAGCGAGTTTTCGAAGCCATGCAAGGAGTACGCAGGCTGGAGAAGAAGCCTCAGAATTGCGATTCTGAGCAAAGTAGTGAAAGACTGCTGCTGCAGGAGTGCGCAGAGTCAAATATTTCAACACTCAGCGAGGTTGAATACTTGCCGCAAGGGGTGCGTGCAAAGTTTCTTTCTGAGGAATTGATGTTGAGAACAAGTTCAGGAGGGATAGGCCTCTGAATTCACCAGAGGGTAAGTGCAGGGAAGCTTCTACTGGAAGTCCGAAGGAAGCATCGCAGATCGACAGGCCGGAACCAAGTCTTCGTGGAGGAAGCATTTGTCTTCTCGTAGTAAACATCCTGGTTAGAGCGGACGGTTGAAATCCTCTCGGAGGTTCTGAAAAATCCCGTGGGCCGTCAAATCTCGCGGAGGTGCAGGGAGGTTACGACGAGGACAACCAAGTGTTCGAAGCTCAGGAGGGAGAAGAGCCATCGATCCGAGGCAGAGGGAGCCGTTGGATCTGCACGTAACATCGCATATCGGGGATTCGCGAGGTGAAGTCTCAAGTGGGTGCAAAAAATATTGTGATATCGCAAGGAGCGATATACCGATAGGCTCAGAACCGTCGATCGTGTGGGACGCATGTCGAAAGATCCCGAGGAGTCGGGGATCGGAGAATCGGGGTTTGCAAGAGCATAAGAAACTTGCAGATCAAAGTCGCGAAGTGCGATATCCCGACAGAGGGGTCGTGTGGGGCACCTTTAGAGCTAGTGGAATATAGGTTGCGTGCTCTATCGGAGATCGGGAAAAGGTAAGTCCCAAATCATTTGGCATCAGGATTCACGATCCTGCGAATTCTGAATTTCCGATAGAAGGACGGAAGGTGGAGAAGTCAAATCCACACATGTATCGGGGAATCGGCACATCGGGGTTTGGAGGTTGGAAATTCAGATCGTTGACATCGCGAGTAGCGATATCCCGATAGGGAGATTTCCGAGGAAAGGGGAGAAAGTCAGCGACTGACCCGCATCGGGATTCGGGGAACTGCAAGGCATAAGGCGTGTGATTACAAAATTCGCGATATCGCGAATTCCGATTTCCCGACCGTTGAGGGAGATCTTTGGAGAGTTGTTGTGGGTAAGGAAAATTCCCGGTAGGGAATTAGAAGAACATTCAAGTTCTTCGGGCTGAGGATAAAGAAGATCCTGTGAGAGAGATCGTGCTCCGAGGAGTGCGGTGGCGTCAGAGTGGTATCAGAGCAGATATCTTGTCTGTATATTTCAGGCAAGAGGTGTGAAGAAGAGGAAAGCACTCTGATACACATAGAGTGGTATCAGAGCAGGATTGACTCTTTGTTTTTTATAGCAGAGAGAGAGAGAGAATTCGCCATGCCGCCCAGAAGAGAAAGACAGTCACCCGACCTAGAGGACAGGGAGGTGAGAAGAAGAGGGAGACCGGCACCGAATCCAGAAATGGAAAGGCAGATACGAGATCTTCGAGCGAGACTAGAAGACATGGAGGTAGCGCAGAGACGCACAACAAATGCTGGAAATCTGAGCGACTCTGAAGGTGAAGTTGAAGCTAAACAACAAGGAGAAGTTGCAGCCGAAGATGCATCCAATGAGCGATTAATTAAAGCTATCGCCAGGATGAGTTCAAAGACAAAAATGGACATTCCAGCTTATGAAGGAAGCATGGATGCAGAAGAGCTACTGGATTGGATTAGAGCTCTTGACACCTACTTCGATTATGAGGATATCGAAGAGGATAAAAAGTTCAGGCATGCTGTCACAAAATTGAAAGGACATGCAACATTATGGTGGGATGAGCTTCAAGCGGATAGACGTTCCAAAGGCAAGCAAAAGTTCAAAAGCTGGGATTGAATGATCGCAAAGATGAAGGCAAAATTCATCCCGAGGGATTACCAAATCACATTGTTCAGGAGAATGCAGAACCTGAGACAGAAGTTGATGACAGTGAAGGAGTACACCAAGGAGTTTTACAAGCTCAATATTAGAGCAGGTCATCGGGAGAGCGATGGTGAGAAGGTGGCCAGATATCTGAATGGTCTGAGATACGACATTCAGGATGAATTAAGCATGGTTACCATCAGGACGGTGGAGGATGCTTATCAGATGGCTCTGAAAGCCGAAGAGAAGCTGAACTGTAAGCAAGGTCAGCGAGGGCGAGGCAGAAGTCAGCCCAGAGGCAAGGCAGTTGCCCAGGAGAAATATCAGAAGCCCAAGGAGGAATGGAAGAAACCTCAGGGTAAGATTGAGAGAGGTGGAACCTCACAGCGAGGGCCACATGTTGAATAGAGAGGACAACATACAGAGAAAAAGGGAGACTATGCTGACACAAATACTTTTCCTCGTACCAGAGGTAGGGGAAGAGGCAGAGGTGGAGTAATCACATGCTTCACGTGTGGAAAGAATGGACACAAGGCAGTTGATTGTCCAGATAGGGAAAAGGATCGTGGAGAAGCTCACATCGCCGAGGCATAGAGGCGAGATGCTGAAGCAGAAGACGCAGAAGACGGAAGCTCACTTCTGATGCGAAAAGTCCTTTTGACACCTGAGAAAGAGGTGCAGGAAAGTTCATCTCAAAGGACCATACTGTTCGGGACAACTTGCAAAACCAAGGATAGGAAATGCAAGGTTATCGTGGATAGCGGAAGCACCGATAATCTCGTTTCAACCAAGATGGTAGAAAAGTTGGAATTGGAGACAACTGATCACCCGAGTCCATACAAAGTCTCGTGGCTACAGAAGGGACATCAGGTGAGTGTCACTAAACAGTGCTTAGTTGACATCAAGATAGGAGGATATAATGATAAAATACTCTATGATGTCATTCCCATGGATGTGTGTCATTTATTGCTGGGTAGACCATGGCAATATGACTGAAATGTGGTTCATGATGGGAGGATGAACACATACACTTTAGAGAAGGATGGGAGGACACACAAGTTACTTCCGATAAAGGATAAGGAGGTGAAACCAGAAGTAAGCAACACAATACTTCTCATGAGTGGGAAGGAGCTTCTTACAGAGATGGAGAAGAAGGAAGATCCACAATTCTTTGTGGTCAGGAAGCTGAGGATTGTCCTGACTAGCACAAGAGTGGATGACTTACCAGATGAGATTCAGGAACTGCTGGAAGAGTTCACTGATATCATAGTGGATGAATTACCTCGTTCGTTGCCACCGATGAGGAGTGTGAGTCATCATATTGATCTCATACCAGGAGCTAGTTTGTCGAATAAAGCTGCGTATAGGTTGACACCGCAAGAAAATGAGGAGGTCAAGAATCAGGTACAGGATTTGTTGGACAAAGGATTGGTCAAAGAAAGCCTGAGTCTGTGTGCCATTCCAACAGTGCTTAGTCCGAAGAAGGATGGAGGTTGGAGAATGTGCATTGATTCAAGAGCGATAAACAAAATTACCATCAGGTACAGGTTTCCACTGCCGAGAATGAATGATCTGATGGATTGCCTGAGTGGGGCAAATTATTTTTCAAAGATTGATCTGAAGAGAGGATATCACCAAATTCACATGAGGGAAGGTGATGAATGGAAGACAACATTCAAGATGAGCGAAGGTTTGTACGAATGGTTGGTCATGCCGTTTGGTTTGACAAATGCACCCAGCAAATTCATGAGATTGATGAATGAAGTCCTGAGGGAATTCATCTGAAAGTTTATCGTCGTATATCTGGATGGCATACTGATCTTCAGTAAGACAAAGGCTGAACATTTGAAACATTTGGCCATTGTGATGAAGAAGCTACAACAAGAGAAGTTGTTGATTAACATGAAGAAGTCCTCATTTATGAAGACATAGCTCATTTATTTGGGTTTTGTTATATCGGAAAATGAGTTGAAGATGGATCCAAGTAAGGTGGAAGTGATCAAGAATTGGCCATCACCAAGAAATGTTTTCGAGGTGAGGAGTTTCCATGGTTTAGCTAGTTTTTACCGAAAGTTCATCAAGAATTTTAGTGGAATTAGCACAACGATGATGGATACAGTGAAAAAGTGACATAAGTCTTTTCATTGGACAGTAGAGGCTAAGAAGAGCTTCAATCTGTTGAAGCAGAAGATCATGGAACGACCAGTGTTGGTGTTGCCATATTTTCAGAAAACATTTCAGGTGAAATGTGATGCAAGTGGCTTTGCCATAGGAGCGGTCTTGAGTCAGGAAGACAGACCAGTTGCATATTTCAGTGAGAAGCTGGATGAAGCAAAGCTGAAATACTCCACATACGACAAAGAGTTTTATGCTATCATACAGGCATTGAAGAAGTGGAGGCATTACTTGATCCCAAAAGAATTTGTGTTGTACAGCGATAATCATGCATTGTAGTTTGTGAGTCAACAGGAGAAGTTGAATCAGAAACATGCAAAATGGGTAGAGTATATGCAAAATTTCATGTTTGTGATCAAACACATTTTAGGAACTGCTAACAAAGTGGTTGATGCTTTGAGCAGGAAATGTTTGTTGCTGCAGGAGTTCCGAGTTAAAACATTGGGTTTTGAAAACCTGAAGGATATGTATGCAGGAGATGCAGATTTCAGAGAAGCGTATGAAGCAGCTGAGAATCCAGTTCTCGGAGATCGGAGTCCTTGGATAGATTATATGATCCAGGAGGGATTGTTGTTCAGAGGCAATCAACTGTGTATTCCGAATTGCTCCATGAGGGAGAACTTGTTGAAAGAAAAACACAGTGGTGGATTGGCATGACATTTTGGCCATGACAAGACATTCGCGAAGCTGAGCGAATCATACTTTTGGCCAGGCATGCGGGCAGAGGTCAAGCGATTTGTTGACAGATGCAGAATTTTTCAGCATTCGAAAGGGAGGAAATAGAATGCAGGTCTTTATCAGCCATTGCCCATACCAGAGAGGCCATGGGAGGCACTTAGCATGGATTTTGTATTAGGTTTACCGAGGACGCAAAGAGGGGTTGATTCCATCTTTGTGGTTGTAGACAGGTTTTCAAAGATGGCACATTTTATCCCATGCCAGAAGACCAGCGATGCTATTCACATCGCGAACTTGTTTTTCAAGGAGGTCATTTGACTCCATGGATTGCCAAGAAGCATAGTTTCGGACAAGGACACCAAATTCATAGGGCATTTCTTGAGGACCTTATGGAAGAAGCTAGGAACTAACTTGGCGTTTATTTCTGCTTACCATCCTCAGACGCATGGACAAACAGAGGTGGTAAATAGAAGTCTGGGAGACTTGCTGAGAAGCTTGGTGATAGAACATCATAGCAGCTGGGACAATGTATTTCCACAGGCAGAGTTTTCATATAACGACTCAGTGAACAAGAGCACAGGCAAAATTCCATTTGAGATTGTATATGGCAGGAATCCAAGAGGAGTATCTGAACTGAGGGATTCAAAGCAGATAATGACTAAGAGCGCAAGCACTGAAGAATTCGCAGAGGCGATGGAAGAACTTCACAGCAGGGTGAAGCAGCGATTGATAGACTCAAATCAAGAGTACAAGCGCAGAGCAAATCAGCATCGGAGACAACTTCAGTTTGAAGTTGGTGATCTGGTTCTGGCACACTTGAGAAAGGAAAGGTTCCCAAGGGGAACATACAACAATTTGAAAATGAAGAAAATTGGGCCATGCAGAGTCTTAAAGAAATTGAGAGAAAACACTTATGAGATTGAATTGTCGGATGACATCGGAATATCTCCGACATTCAATGTCTCAGACTTATATCCATATAAGGCTGAGGAAGCAGGATCTGGAGAAGATGAACAGCCAAAAATCCAATGGGAGAAGCAGATATCGATTGCAGAAAAGCCACAGATGGAGTGCATACTGGACAAGCGAGGGGGTAAGAAGACCCGAAGGAAAGAATACTATGAGTATCTGGTCAAGTGGAAGAATCACCCCGTGGAAGATGCCAGCTGGGAAAGCGAAACAGAGATTAAAAAACATGGACAGACCGTGCAGGAGCTCATGGATAGGAGCCCATGAAAGTTTTCACGCCGAGGAGTATGATGCAGGAGCATCGCCCAAGACAAGCGAGCCAACACGGAAGGTAGCGAACAGCTGGACAAGTCCAACCGAAACTTTTTGAATCTTCATTCAATAGGATGCGCCAATGTATAAATGCACCATTTATGGAAAGCGCCTTTGTATGATGTATCAGACCTCGAGCCTTACGCTCTTGTCTGAAGTAGATAAGGAGGCATTTAATCTAGTTAAGACAGGTAGGTAGGATTTATTTCTAGATTAGACAGTTTCAGATGGAAGTAGGGAAAACAGATATAGACACCCTCATTGTATCATTGTAACATTAGCCAACATTCAGAAGAGAGGAGTAGAAGCAGAGAACTGTGTAGAGAACATCCATGTACAGATATTGAATTAATAGAAAAAAGTTTTGATTCAAATCCATGGTCATGTGTCTATTCTCTGTGTGTTGATGTTATGCTCATGAATGTTTGTTTTCTGGTTATGCATTGCTTTGTATATGTTGTGCATGTGATTTCATGTTTTGAAACTGAAGTCTGAAAGAGGGAGAGAATAAGTTTCAATTGTTTCTCTATCTGAGCCAGGAGATTCCTGCAAGGTGTGCAGTTGAATTCATCTGCATGGAGTGCGTTGATGAGGCTCAGTAGTTTAACTCTTGTTCTCATTCACCCAGAAGTGGAAGCGAGTTGTCGAAGCCGTGCAAGGAGTGCGTAGGCTGGAGAAGAAGCCTCAGAATTGCGATTCTGAGCAAAGTAGTGAAAAACTGTTGTTGCGGGAGTGCGCAGAGTCAAAGATTTCAACACTCAGCGAGGTTGAATACTTGCCACAAGGGGTGCGTGCAAAGTTTCTTTCTGAGGACTTGATGTCGAGAACAAGTTCAGGAGGGATAGGCCTCTGAATTCACCGGAGGGTAAGTGCAGGGAAGCTTCTACTGGAAGTCCGAAGGAAGCATCGCAGATCGACAGGATGGAACCAAGTCTTCATGGAGGAAGCATTTGTCTTCTCGTAGTAAACATCCCGGTTAGAGCGGATGGTTGAAATCCTCTCGGAGGTTCCGAAAAATCCCGTGGGCCATCAGATCTCGCGGAGGTGCAGGGAGGCTACGATGAGGACAACAGAGTGTTCGAAGCTCAGGAGGGAGCAGAGCTGTCGATCTGAGGCAGAGGGAGCCGTTGGATCTGCACGTAACATCGCATATAGGGGATTCGTGAGGTGAAGTCTCAAGTGGGTGCAACAAATATTGTGATATCGCGAGGAGCGATATACCGATAGGCTCAGAACTGTCGATCATGTGAGACGCATGTCGGAAGATCCCGAGGAGTCGGGGATCGGAGAATCGAGGTTTGCAAGAGCATAAGAAACTTGCAACTCTAAGTCGCGAAGTGCGATATCCCGACGGAGGGGTCGTGTGGGCCACCGTTAGAGCTAGTGGAATACAAGTGGCATGCTCTATCGGAGATCGGGAAAAGGTAAGTCCCAAATCCTTTGGCATCAGGATTCGCGATCCCGCGAATTCTGAATTTCCGATAGAAGGACGGAAGGTGGAGAAGTCAAATCCACACGTGTATCGGGGAATCGGCACATCGGGGTTCGGAGGTTGGAAATTCAAATCGTTGACATCGCGAGTAGCGATATCCCAATAGGGAGAGCTCCAAGGAAAGGGGAGAAAGTCAACGACTGACCTGCATCGGGATTCGGGGAACCGCAAGGCATAAGGTGTGTGATTACAGAATTCGCGATATCACGAATTTCGATTTCCCGACCGTTGAGGGAGATCTTTGGAGAGTTGTTGTGGGTAAGGAAAATTCCTGGTAGGGAATTAGAAGAACATTCGAGTTCTTCGGGATGAGGAGAAAGAAGATCCTGTGAGAGCGATCGTGCTCCGAGGAGTGCGATGGCGTCACATTGACACAAAACTGACATAGGAAAGTGATGTAAGATGGTGAATCGAATGAGTATGGACTGACACATGAAATGGAAACTGGCAATACTGCAGATGGATGGTTTGAAGTGAAACTTCCCTTGAACATGACGAGGCACGACAACTGACTTCGAATAATTAACTCAACGAGTACCAAGAACGTAATGTGATGAAAATAAGAGCACTCTTCAACTATATGAAAAAGTATGGCAACACATGGAATTGGTATGACTCAAAGACAAGCGAATTACCCAACTATAAGATGAGACAAAAACAGGTGCCATGTTTAAGGGAAACAATAGCTGCCATAAAGGATTCTCAAAAAATTGACACACTTCCTTCAAATTTCCCCCCACCCAGATAGATGAGTACCTATTTTTAATTTAACGAGCTCGAGGAGGGTAACACATGCTCAATACAACTTACCTTTGGTAATTTTCTCTTCCTTTATTTAACGAACTGAAAGAAGTAAGGGTTCGTTCCCATATGGGTCCTTCAATGTGTATTTTAATGAGTCCAAAGAAGGAAAAATTGGTGGTTTTTCATGTTTAGAGAGTCTGAAAATAACTTAAAGGTGACTCTGGGGTTGTCCTTTTTTATAATTTTAGTCTCACGAGGCCAAAAAAACAATAAACCACCACTCAAAAGACACCCTTTTAAACCTTTTAATGAGTGTGAAAGGAAGCAAGATCACTCGACAATATTTTCATGTTTAGAGAGTCTGAAAATAGATTAAAGGAGACTCCAGGGGGTTCCTTTTTTGTATAACCTTTACAATTCCAAAAAAGTGATAAAATTTTACTCGGTCACATTATCATGTATTTATGAGCACAAGAAAGAACAAAGACTAAGCTTCGTATTGGTTTCATTTTCACATAATCTTGAAATAAAATTAAACTTATGCTTGTAAATTCCCAACATAATTTCCAAAGGTAGGGATACCCATGGATGGTTGGTACTCTGCCCCTAGCTTGAAAAGCTAGCGGCTTAAATCCAAAATGATAATCAAAAGCTGGAGACATGCCCCCCCCCAAGCTTCATTTCATTCGTCGACTTTGAGGTTGTCACCAATTTATGTACTAGATAGAGAAAAAGGATAAGGGTGGATGAAATGAAGGTTCAAATATGAGACATGACGAAAGACTCAACTCAACATCTACGAGATCTAGTTAAAGACTCGACTCGATATCTAGCGAAAGACTCGACTTGTTAGGAGAGGTGATTGTTTCATTTTTTAACGAGCTTGACACAGGAAAATAACTATGCTCAGGACCTATGTTTCATTTTTTAACAAGCTCGCCAAAGAGACGAAAACTATGCTCGTAGCTTCTATTTCATTTTTTAACGAGCTTGCTACAGAAAAGAAAACTATGCTCATGGCTCTAGGTTCAATCCCTGGATTTTTGTTTCATTTTTTAACGAGCTTGCTACAGAGAGGAAAAATATTCTTGTGGCTTTGGGTTCAATCCCCGAATTTTTGTTTCATTTTTTAACGAGCTTGCTACAGAGAGGAAAACTATGCTCGTGACATCTCCTTGGTCATGGCTTCCAAGAGGACAATGCTTTGGAAGGAATACATGTCAAGGGACAAACGTCAATCATGGCTTCCAAGAGATCTTCGTTAAATGGAAGAAAATCACTCGGGAAGGAATACATGTCGACGGCCTCGATTGTTAGAAAAACAGGACCGCGGAGCAATAAAATAAAACAAATGCAGAAACAAAACACAGAAGACACACAATATAAGAGAGACAGATTTACGTGGTTCACCCAGTGTGGGCGACGTCCACCAGAGAAATTGTCAGGTCCTTCCTTTATTATTATCCAGCAATGAAAGGATACAACCTACAGCAAAACCTGTTGTAACTTCCTCTTCTTTCTCTCACAGTCTCCTCTCTCAGAATACAATATTCACCATCATCCATAGCCACAATACATTTCCCTCAGGAAAAGAGGGTTGCCTTCTAGGGTAAAAAACCCTAACATAATCTCTACCATTAGATCTGCGACCTTATAATGAACGGTCCAGATTTACAATGAAATTACAATATACTTTTACAAGGCAATTTTT
>ML802094.1:88802-111664 GCA_009831015.1 Picea engelmannii
AATCTCTACCATTAGATCTGCGACCTTATAATGAACGGTCCAGATTTACAATGAAATTACAATATACTTTTACAAGGCAATTTTTGCTTCGGGGGCTTCACCCCCAAACCCCCGCTGGGGGCCCGCTTGCCCCCAGACCCCCCAGTCGGGGGGATAGGCCCCCCGGACCCCGCAGAGGGGGTTCCCCCCCTCTGCACTCCCCCGCGTGGAAGAGTGTACATACTTCTGGGGTGTAAATACTTCATGGGGTATAAACACGACTGAAAGCAAGAACCTCTGAATCAGGAAGATAATCAGGCTCCACAACCAACATCGATAAGGGTAGGGATATCTGGCTATAAAATCCCTATCGAAGAGATGACCATGTCAACTATTGGATCTAAGTCAGGAGAAGGGAGATATTCCCTCTTGTGAAGGGTTGAACACATGGGGTAGGTCATTACATAATTGACCTATGGCGGGGAAGAAATCGTTGGCATGTATGGACCATTCAAAGAAGGTGGATGGTTGACCATAAGATGAGGATCAATGAATGAAAGTTGGTCGATCATTACTATGTTTTTGTTGTGAGGGAAACACATCACTCGAAAGAGAGTGGACACAAAATATCTCATAACGTAGACATAGTCCTGCCCAAGGAGCAGATTAAAGTCCAAGGGGTTGTGAACTACCATCACATCGACGTAGACCATTTTTCCTCCCAAAGTAATCGAAAACTGAGGAAGGATCCGTAAAGGTTGAGTAACTCATTTGTCAAAGGTCAACATATTTTGAGTCACTAGCGCAAGCTACAGGGAACCAAAATCTTGCCAAGCATTTGCAGATAAGATGCTAACATAAGAACCTTCGTCTATTATAGTGTTAGGAATATTCCTATCACGAAGGGCACAAGCTATAGGGAACTAAAAGCTTGCCAAGAATTTGCAGATAAGATGCTAACAAAAGAACCTTCGTCTATTATAGTGTTAGGAATATTCCTATCACAAACATTCACAGTGATTTGGAAAGGCACGTAAGAGGGAAGACGAGATTTTGTCAAATGATTCCAATTAATAGAAATCATTTGATTGCTTGAAGGGGGTGCCATCAGGATTGGCAGAGTGCCCCCTTGTCTGGGTTGTTGGGGTCCTATAATTATAGGCAACTCGATTCTTCGACTGTTGATTTGTCGTTTCTCTCTTGATGACAAAAGTCTGGCTCAGTTGATCATGTTTTCTTCCCTCCATTCTTTTCGCTTGATCCCCCATCACCCTGTTGCATCCTTCATCCATGTTGTGCCCTCACTCCCTTGTCCTGTTGCCCTCATTGACTACCTCTCGCCTGTCACCCATCCATGAATAATCAGACTTAGGATGAACAAAAATAACAATAAAGTTAGATTAAATAAGTAATGTTAGTATAGTTAGGATAGATTAAACTAATTAATAAATAACTAGTTAAGAATTAATTAATTATTAATTAAGTTAAAAATCTAGGTTAGTAACTAGTTAGTATTTAGATTAATTAACACAAATTAATAAAATAAAGTACAAAAACAATATAAAACATTAAAAATTAAATTAAAAAGGATTAAAAATTAAATAATATTAAATAAAAAAATTTAAACAAAATATAATAAATAAATATTAAAACATTAAATAATATAATAAGCAAACTATATTAAATCAAAAAACAAAACATATAAAACAATATAAAACACAAAACATATAAAACAAAACTTAAAAAACAAAACATATTACATATAATAAATTATATTAAAAACAAAAAAAACATAAATAAAAACTATCCTAAGTCTACCCCCTCACTCCCGCTCACCTCTACCTCCACGCACCTTCATACACCCCCGTACACTCATCACATTTACCTTTTAATCAACAGCCCTTAAAAATTCCAGACCCCCCCCCTCACCATCCGGAACTTAACGAGAGGGGGGGGTCCGGAATGGTAGTTTTCAAATACCACCCCCCTCCACATGGCACCTTCCTATTCCTGCAGACCCCTCCCAAAAAAACCGCTTACACCTCAGGGGGGGTCCGGAATACCGCTTTTCCGAAATTAAAACCATTTTTCCCATTTTTCACAATTTTATGCCTATTCAGCATGTGTTCGTCTGAGGCAGTTTCTGGGAAAATGAAGACGGATTTTAAAAATACGAGAGATTTTTTTTCTCAGCATGGGCTGAAGAACAAAAACCTCTCTCAGTTTTTGCAACGGAGCTACGAGCAGGGAGAATCAAAACCATCTTCGAGGCCCTTTTTTCCAGATTTCTACTTTTCTGTTACAGTCCCAATCTTGAAGGAGTTGTTACGGCCATCTGGGGATGAATTTGGCAAAACCGAAGGAGGTTTTTGTCCATCACATGCCCATCTACAATAACATCCTTCATTTTTCGCCTAGGTGTCATTGTTGAAGAGAAAAACATGTCTGTTTGGACCCCTTTTTCGCAGAAAACCGGTCCGTCTTTCATGGCGAACAATTTCAGAATTTGTGGGTTTTGTGACTATTTTTGGCCGAGGTGGTTAAAACCGACTCTCGCAACTTGATGAGGAGACCTATTCTATTTATAGAGATGATTTTTAATGTAAAATGGTTGATCAGTCGAGGACCATGGATTAAAATATCTTGTATCAGAGCTCGCAGAGCCATCTGTATTTTTCATCAATTCAATAATACAGTCACAGCAGTTACATGATTCTTGTGTCAAGTTTATTGGTGAAGTGCTCCTCCAGTAAATTGTTTTCTCTGTTTCCATATGTTTTCTTTCCTTATTATTCGACAAAATTTTATGAGCAAAATTTGTTGTAAGATACACTATGTTTCTGGCTGCGAATAATATTAATGTTTTCTTCTGATATTCAGTGGTAGAATTCTTCATTGCTTTGTTGCTAAATTGATCATTTCTTTTTCCTCCTCTTTCATCTCATTTAATTTTACCAGATCTAGTAATTTGCCTACCTTTCCCTGTAAAGTTGTCTGTAGGATTTGTTTTTGATTAAATCTCAGTTTGTGACTCCATTGCCCATGGTTTCTTTTTTCCCTGCTCCTACCAGAAAATCCATAAACAAACCCATGTTCTTCAGAGCTAGCCTAATATTCTCTTCAAGCAAAGCTATATCAGACATAGATATCCCTCTTTGAGTCTTGAAGGACTAGAGCCAAGACTCGAAGTGGTTTTGATGTTGCCTCTATGACTGCCTCACAGCCTTGGGCAAATTACAGAGTGATAACATGGGTGAATCAGTATTAATTCTTTGAATGAGGAGTGGGATGGACTGATGACGGGACCAGATCGACCACTTTGGTTGCACTGTTCAAGGGAGGAGTGGAATCGACCGATGGCGGAACTGGATCGACCACTTTGGCACTCTTCAAGGGAGGAGTGGAATCGACCAATGATGGAACCGGATCGACCAATTTGGCACTCTTCAAAGGAGGAGTGGGACTAACCAATGAAGGAACTGGATCAGTCGCTTGGGTTTCACTTTTCAGATGAAGAGTGGGGTTGATTGATGATGGAACTAGATCATTCACTTGGGTTTTTGGTTCAATTGAGGATGAAACTAGATTGACCACATGATCAATCGAACTGACCGAGGATGGAACTAGATTGACCAACCCATTAACTAATGACGATTTGGAATAAATATTAAGATAACCAGTTGGAAGTTGAAGCTTTTCCAAAAGATAAAAAGCCTCCATATGAGGGAAAAGGTGAGAGTAATGATCACCTTCGCATAACAAGCAAGGAAATTTGACAGTTCTGTTATTTTTACCAATCGTCATGTCACTAGCTGACAGGGTGTCACCATCATGTTCCACGAGGGTTGATGATGTGGAAGACCACATTTCTAAGACCTTGGGGAGACCAGGGAAATCCCTCAGAACGTGGTCACCCTTACAAAGACTGCAAGGGAATTTGGGTTTAGGATTCTTCATTTTAATCTTGTCGAATTTATAAACACTCCCAGTACGATTAAACGTAGTTGGTTGCTTGGATCCAACATGATCTGTTGTGGTTGGAGGATTCATCTCTTTCTGGTTCTTCTTCTTCTTCTCTTTCTGTTTCTTCTTCTTCTTATCAACCTGGCTACTCACTTTAGAGATTTCAATAGGAAAAGAAGGAGAAAGGGAAGGATACCTAATGGGTGAAGAAGGAGAAAGGTCGACATGAGGTTGATGTGTGCGTGGTGTGCTTACATCTGAAGCATTAGGTGCATTTGAAGCATTGGGAATATTTGAAATCACTGGAGTGGGGAACAACCAAATCGCTAATCCGATCGTGAGCCCCAGAAGACTTAGTGTGGAAATGCATGGAGGACCAATGTTTCCAAAAGAAGGAAAGATGAAAGGTTCCCCGGGAAAAGGGGTTCCTCCATTGGTACTCCTAGGAGCTAACTCCATTGACACTGACTCGACCTAAGGTCCACTAAGGAAAATAAACAACACACGCTATAAATCTAAGAAGAAAACAACCAAACAAACCTTCCCATAATGAAACCACTAGTTGGTGATGAAATACAACATCGTGAGATAAATATAGGAAGGGGATGGGAAAGAGAGGGTGGATCAATTATGTTGGAAACCTTCTTAATGGACTTACGCCTTGGCGCAAGCTTCCACACAATAAACGTGGATTTACCCTCCAAGGAGCCCGAGTGAGTTTGACCAACGTTTGTTCCAGGTATAGTGAAGACTTCCCTTCACTGTCACCTCATGTAAGGACCCTAAAGATAATGGCGACTAAGGTCACCAACTCGCAGTCAGCCTCTGAGAGGGTACATTTGACAGTCGAGTTCTAACATATGGGCAGGATAACAAGTCTGAAAACCTTCAAGAGAATTGAGGASAAGTGRACCGGTAGAACTCYAGAGGACCCCAAATGGATTCAAAAGTCACGAAGAACTGAGACTAAATGAAGAGAGTTGGACCTCAAGAAGAACCCACAAAATACAATCTTACTACTATGAACAGTTAAGCCTCAGAGGGATAATCTTCATTGCTCTCCTGAATRCGACCTCGTGCATAAATCCTGTGTGAGAGGGGGATCCCAGCTATGCTTATATGAACAATTGGATTTAACGCTCCCTAGCACAAGATTCTATGTTTGTCTGATGGCTTTGGAAAGTTATCCTCACAACCTATTCCAAAACCTTACACTTGCTAATCTAGGTTCACTACCAGAAAATATAAAAATGTCTGATCAATTTTATAAGCGCTTAATTTTAGGGTTGTTGTTTACTCAAGGGTTTGAAAGTGAAATTGATGATGTTCTAGACTCGACTCCAAAAGAATGCAAAAAAATGAGATGCAAATCTTTTTCTTCAATGAATCCTACATACGGGATGGAGAAGAGGTTCAATTTTCTTCAACAAAAACATCAAATTCCCAAATGAAATTTGCTAAATGCAACCTAGTTATCTACACTACCCAACAAAAAGAATGTAACTATCTTTCTTTATTTGATTCTAATACATAAATACAACAAATGAAAATCCTTTAACACTCCTTTACTTTCAATCAAAATGGAAGAGTCGAAAGAAGATACAAAAGACATGAAGCAAAAAGGATTTCAAACAAATAATGCACTCATGTGATAATGAGAACTGAATGAAGATAACCCACTCAATCAAGGACTCAACCATCGACAAGCACTCGAGGAAAACAAGAAAGTTCATAGAAGAATCCAAAAATTGATAGGGAGAAAGAGGAATCACTCAAATGTCTTGAAAAAACAAGAAGCAAAAAAAAGCAATCCAAGATAGGTTGTGGTAAGCATATAGTCTCAAATCATTAAAAAATGAAAGATTTGAAAAGCAATTTAAGACCAACAAACCTTTGCAGATCTTTTCAATTAGTCAGATAAACAACAACTTCGCAAGATTCAAACCAAACCAAGAAAAAAAAGGAAAATCAATCCCGCAATTTGGAAAAGGTTGCAAGCTCAAACAAGACAACAAAACAAGTGATAAGTACCAAATATTCAACCCAAACAAAGCCACAAACCAAAGTGCAGACTCAGGGAAAGAATATCTACAAGATAAACTAGGAAAAATTGAGGAAAAAAGGGCAAAAATCAACAAAGAAGGAGATCAACACTCTTGTTTTCAAGTGCACAGAACGTTGTAGCACTCTAATAAACACTATAGAGGAGCGTTGAGAGTATATAAGTGCTCTGATATACACTCCAGGGGAGCACTACCCTTCCCAGAAACTCAAAACAAAGGCTTAAAACTAAAAAACATTCACCCAGAATTGCCAGAATTGTGTGAAATTGTCAATGAAGAGGGAGAAAGGAAATAGATCAATAACAAACAAGAAAAATGATCTAAAATGTGGGAACAAAGAAGATATGGTCCAAGGAAATACAATTCAATGTCCTTCCCCAGCAGAGTCACCAATTTCTGTTACAGAAAAATTCCCCTACGAACAGGTGAATCTTCCCTCGGATTCTAGACCCCTATTACTGAGACAGAAAGATGCAAATGGACACTAACATCCCTTTGATATTTTCTTAACTACTCAGTGAGGACAAACCATGGAATAAGGTGCATCACTCTTTCTTCCTTCTCTTTCTCTTTCTAGCTAGTTAAGAAAATCTCAAAGGGATGTTAGTGTCCATTTGCATATTTCTGTCTTGGTATTAGGAGTCTAGAATCTGAGGGAATATCCACTTGTTCGCAAGGGGATTTTTCTATAACACCTTCAACCATACTTTCCACCATTACTGGACACCTCAGAGATATAAGAGAAACTGACACCAACAGAGCTCAACCTTAACTGCATGGAATAGGAATCCAATGATCAGATCATGAACACACTGGTCAAGGGAACTCACCAACAGAAGCTCCAGCTTTATCGGGTTGTCAAGGCAGGGCAGCTCCTGTACCAAGGCAGGTGGCTCACCCGGGGCCAAATTCAGCAGAAATTTCCTCATGTTATGGGGAACACAATGCAATGGAGATCATTTCTTCCTAAGGAGGGAAGATTAATCTAGGTGGATATCAGTGGCCACCCACCTCTTCGAGTTGCCTCACATACATCTTTCATCTTGGCAGTTTTTTCTATATTTTCAAGTCCCAAACTTTTGGGGCCATTTTGAGGCGCTAAACAATTTTTTTTTGGACTTTTGATGTCCCAGGGGTATGTATTAACAATTTTTAACCCTAGAGGAAGTTGAACTTCTCAGATAAACCTTTTCGATGAGGTATCGAATGCCCCAAATGGAGATCGTATGCAAAAGTTACGACCTCGGGAAGTTGATGTACCAACTTACCCCAACGGGGCCCACATGACTGTTGTAGGAAAACTCCCCTGTGGACATGTGAATTCCCTCTTGGATCTTAGACCCCTATGACCAAGATAGAAAAGTGTTAACTTTGAACACTGAATTTCCTTTAAACATAGCCAAATTAATCAATAGAGAAGAGGAAGAATATATGAGTACATTTTTACAAAGTTTGTCTTCGCCCAATAAGTTGAACTTGATCTCCAAGTCCTTCAACGGGTCTTGCAATCCAATAAATAGAAAATACAAAGAATACTCCCTATTCTAATATGGTTAGTTTAAAACTAGATTTATCTATGAGACAAGTTCATGCAAATGTAGACAATCTTGAAGGAAACAGGCCAAGCACATGTATTAATGAGAACAAAATAAGGTGCTTACAAAGTGTAGATGCAGATGTAGCAGCCTCACCAAGCTCTCCTTGTCCAACCCCTTTCTCGAATGATCCAAAATCAAAATGGCAATACTTTTCACTGATTATTCTTCCCCTTTCACCATGAGGATGCCTCCTTATATAGGCTTTGAGAGGCTTAACCACCTTAGATATTCTTGGGATAAGTTGAGGATCTTTCTCCATCAGTTGTGGAACTCCCCTTAGATCCAGCCTTGGACTTGGATACAAGCCAAACTGACTCAAATACTTCTCAACTGACTTCAGAGATAAGGGGGATTTGTCCCTTGATTTTCTCAACATCTCGGTGCTCCCTCAAAGTGGGACACAGAGCATTGCATCGCTCCCTGCTAAGAGGGAAAGGAGCACTAACGCTCCCTGCAATTAGGCAAGGGAGCATCGATCTCCAAAAATGTATTTTTGATGGTATCTTCTAAAGGTGAAAGTTTCTACTCTTCGCCAAATGATATATTCCTTCTTTTAACCATTCTAAGAGGGTATCTCAAGTGTTCTTATGATGTTGTTTGCGATGCGACACCAGTGGGACGACAATATGATTTTTGTGACACTTGCGACAAAAGTGTGACACTTGCGATAATGACAATGAGACATCATCGAAGAGAGTAATTGTTACGTGTAACAAATTGCCCCCCAAAGTGCGAGGTCAGAAGATGGAAATTGATGACTAAATTACTTTGTATACTTTTCGAAGCAAGGGTATGGACTCAGAGAACCTGGTAGAAGTTGTAAACAACCATCAGACAAATGTTATGACATGTTTCAAACCCAAGGCAGGCATACCTATGCTTGAGAGATAAAAGGCTTTCAAGGTATGGCTGCCATAAAATACATTGCAGATCCATGATTGTATTGACAGACAGGTATAGCCACCAAAGATGCCATGTGAATCTATACTTCCATAACAGGAACTAATCATAGCCATGAGAATTACACAGTGGATCTATGAGATGACAAAACATAGCCACGGACCAATACAAAGTGGATCTATGTGACAGTGTATATATCAATATTCTCAAAATAAACTCCTTCGCAACCTAGGTAAAGTAGATATCAGAGTGAACACTCAACCCAAGGTCTTCTTACCGATCCCGATGTGGTATGAATCTAACCATGTGAATAGATTTTTTGATGTCGAACATGGTAGAAACCACTTGATTACCAGTCAATGAGGTAAACCATTAACAATTGCGATGGAAATCACCATTGATGTCAATGACTCCCAAGGTACCCTAGTAAAATCCAGCAAATGTGAATAGATGAGTCGAAGTCGAACATTCGTGGAATCATCCGATCAGAGGTCAATGATGTAAGCCCGTTGTTGGAAGTGAGCAGGCCTTCCATTGAGGTATGCAAGTCCGAAGGTACTAACTGGTTTCTAAGTCTAGTTCCCAGATGATATGTTGAAGTTGACAGGAACAGACTCATTGAAGGAGGGCCTTGATGTATCCCCCATCAATGACACGAAACTGACACATATATGTACATTGGTGGATCAAATGAGAAATGGACTGACACGGGTATTGAAACAGGAAATTCATGATGGTTGACCTTTGAAGCAGATAGTTCCCTTGAACACTGGGGCACAAACATCAGAAACATGACATGGACCAAAACATTATACAATGGATACTATGACTTTTTTCGGGTGACCCAAAGGAGTGAAAAAACTCAGAGGATTGGTTCAGTGCAGAGGTTCAACTGATTAAAATGTATGCAAAGACAAAGTGTCATGTTCAAGGGCGACCGTAAGAGTGACATGTGATGTTTCCAAAAACTATTTGGCTTGCTTCCTTAAATTTTTTCCCCCATCCAGATAGACGAGTACCTTTTTTTATTTTTACGAGCTCAAGGAGGATAACACATGCTTGATATAACTCACCTTCGGTAAGCTCCTATTCTTTTATTTAATGAACTGGAAGAAGTAAGTGTTCGGTCATGTATGGGCCCTTCAATGTATTTTTTTTTTTAACGAGTCCAGAGAAGGCAAACTTGGTTGTTTTTTATGTTTAGAGAGTCTGAAAATAACTTAAAGATGACTCCAGGGGGTTCCTTTTTCGTATATCCATGCAAGTCTGAAAAAGAGATAAAAGTCTACTCGGTTGTGCTCTCAAGTTTTTTTAAGCGTGAGAAGGAACTAAGACCGTTCTCGTTAATGTGACAAGGTTAAATTGAACAATACCGCTTCGAAACCTGCAATTGATGACAAGTATGCATTCCATGGAATTAATAATATCTCCAAAGTGATTTTAAAACCCAAAATAACTATAGGTTTAGCAAAAAAGAAGTCTATATAACGAAATAGGGTCAAAAAATGTTTTTACCATTTCATTTGTGTTGAAAACTTCTAGCAGTGGTGAAATTGACTTTGGAGAGAGATTTTGAAGTCGTTGGCATTGGAGATACAGTCAGCCATTTCTTCTTCCGTCTAGATCAGGTTGGTCCTTAACACCTTCCAATCATTTTGTATAGTTTAAAATTTTATTTTAGGTAATTTTTTGTGTCGATTTTGATGCCCTAAGGAGCCCTAAGCGTCGAAAAATATCGACGCTCCCTCAAAGGGTTGAGGAAAGTGCTACTCATGATTTAGCCACTCTAGTGTACACTCTAGGGGGGTGCTATCACTTTGTGAGTGAAAATAGGGGAGCGTAGGCACAACAAGAAAAAAAGAAATGATTTTGAAGTCAAATTTGCCCAAAAAATCGTGATAATGAGATGACTAATGGCCTTTTATTGATTGTGCTTGCAGTTTGTATTGGAAAAAAACCATGATTGAGTGAAAGGAGCGTGAGAATGAGCTCAATGACGTGGTCACGTTACAAAACCCCCGAGCGAGGGCCGCATTGAGGAATTGCAGCCTCCTCAAGTATTTTAAACTGCAAAAAATGAAGAAATAAGTCCTTTTACTTGAGTACACGATTGGGTTATGGAATACTATTGAACAAGGATACCATATTGGGTCACAAATGATCAACATTGAGTTAGAGGACGTCTATCTTTTGACCGGCCTCTCAAAAAGAGGGGCCCCCATTATCTTATCCGGACAACGGGTAGTTCCAGTGCCTGTTGAAGAGTATGTGGCAAACCATTGTATTACGGGATCGCAATTGGTTGGGGGCAAAATTGTAATAAAAGATGTTAGGTATTTGCCTCTTCGATCCATCTTATTTGCCATCACAAGTTTGGTGGGTACTACCAGTGCACACATGGCTTTGAGATCGCAGATGGACTGTGCTTTACAGTGTATGTAGCCAACTTTGTTTAATTGGAGCGCAACTTTCCTTCACAATGTGAATGATCATATTTCGAGATGAAGGATGGGGCAGCAGAAAAAATTTGGGTACGGTTCATTTATAGTTTCATTTTTATTAGAACGGATCCCATAGATGCAGCCCCAGATCGCACTGGCAGTATGATCGGCAGGTGAACCATGCCTGGAGTGTTGGACAAGTCTGTCTCTGAGGTTAGGGACCGACTCATAATTCAAATTCACAGGTGACTTCTTTGCTTGGCTAAGATGCCAACCAATTGTCATTGAGGACTTTCCATACGCCGAAGTAGATTTTCGGGGTAGCATGGACCTGGTTCTTCCAGATGGAATAGAGTGGGATGCATCAGGTATGAAACCAAAGACCTTGTCAATTGTTTTTTGATTTTAAAGTTTATATTATTTTTTGTGTGTACTTAGAGGGGCTTTTAACAGATGTGTTGTTTCTCCCTACAGATAGAGGAGCAACACATCCGGTGGATATGCCAGCATTGGGGCATCACGGAGATGCACAGATAGTTGTAGAGCATGAGGTAGCAGTGGGGAGTCTCTGGGAGGTTGAGATAAACCTATGTGGTATTACGATGGGTGTCCCTCCTCTCAGGAGGCGAGATGTACCCTTGCATTTACAGAGACACACATTGAGATTTCCCGAGAGTTTGAACTACTTGCTTAGATGAGTGGCTCGTGTAGTAGTGTGCTACTCAGAGCACAACGTGGTGTAAGAGGATTAGGATTCTCTTGGTGTTTTGTATAGTCTGTACGATGATGTCATGGGCATGAGGGTCCAAATTTTTTCCCTTCTATGTACCTTTTTTATGTAACCAAATATTTTCTATCATGCAGTATATATATATATACATATCTGATTTTTTTATGGTGCCAAATGATGTTTGCAAATGATAATGTATTTATGTGATGCGTTTATTTTTAGGTTTTATATTTTCATTTCCTTTTATAAAAAATCATCTATGCACGAGATACAGATTCATAATATAATTTTCTATCAAATATGAAGTTGTGTTGAGTCCTCTTGGTATGTGTCCGTACTCTAGGAGATGCAATAGGATAGGATTGTAAATGGCATAGACCTGATTAAGTTGACAGACCACGAGTTGAGAGTTTAGGTTAATGATCATACGAGATATACCTAGGGAGGAGGCTTTGGTTAAAATTCCAATGACAGTGTGATATTCTGCCATGTTATTGGTTGTCAATCCTAGGCAAATGACTCCTGAACTCACTAACTCATCAGAGTGGTAAATGACCCAAGTTGCAAAAGCAATATTCTGGGTGTGTCGACTAGCGCCATCCGCAAAACCAAAAAAGATAGGAAAGGAAGATGTCATATGTGCACGCAATCACAAGACAAAGTATAAGCGACTAAGACAAAACTCGTACACACAAGAGAAAAAGACACACCAAAACTAAAGTAAAATAATGTACAAATCACGCATGCTAGATGTTTTATGCATAGTACTTCTTAAGGTAAAGCCTATTTCGGGGCTCACCAAGGGACATTCCCTCATAGTCAAGTAGCTCATAGGAACCTCTATGTAATAAATGTTTCACGATGTAAGGACCATGCCATAGAGGTTCTAACTTTCATGTCCCTAACTTGTCATGCACTTGGTCATAAACGAGGGCTAGGTCTCCTTCTGCAAAAGTATGAGGGTGGACGGATTTGTCATATTGACTCTTCATTCTCTTTTGATACATCTCGTTAATGAGAGCAGCATCTCACAACGTGTTTCATCCAACCTAGTTAGATATAGGAAATGTTCTTCTTCAGCACAAGTGTGAGGCAAGAGTTCTACTTTGAGTTTCAACAAGGTAATTTCGCACTCGATTGGTAATATGGATTCTATGCCATATACTAACTGGAAATGAGTGAATCCAGTAGCAGTTTTCACTAAGGTGCGGTAATCCCAGAGAGCGGAAAAAAGTTGTAGATGCCAAGATGTCTTGTTTTCCCTTACCATACGTTGAATCATGGTTTTAAGGACCTTTTTGATAGCTTCAACTTGTATGTTTTCTTGAAGATAGTAAGGGAATGAGTTTTCATGGCGAAAACCCAATTTGGCATGTAACTCACTCATCATCTGGTTTTGAAAGTGTGAACTGTGATCACTGACAATGGCTTGCGGAAAACCAAAGTGAGTGATGATGTGGTTGAATATGAAAAGAGATGCAGTACGACCATAATTCAGAAAGGTAGGCATAGCCTCGACCCATTTTGTGAATTAATCAATGGAAACGATGATATGATCATGCCCCCCGACTGAGGTAGGCTTACGTTGCATAAAATCAATGCCCCATTTTGCAAAGGGGTCGATGGCGACAACAGGATGTAGTGAAGTGGGGTGGGTTTGTGCCTTTTTATGAAAAAACTTGGCAGGGTGGGCATGTTATGATAGTCTCAATACAATATTTGAATATAGAGGGCCAAAAGTAACCAACACGTAAAATTTTCTGAGTTGAAGCCATCCCAAAAAGGTGACCGCCACATGCTCCAAGGTGACAATCATTAAGGACGCGTTCAGCCTCATCGTGATTTAAAAAACGTCGTAGGATAGTGTCAATACCACAGAGATACAAAGTGTCACCGATGATAAGGTAGCATCTAGAATGGTGATGAATACAACGATGTTCTTCACTGAAGATATCGGGCTGAAAATGTTGGGTTTGAAGATAAAGAAGGATATCTCCATACCAAGGATCGAACGTGCTGATGAGGAATAGAGATTCATCAAGAAGAGAATCTCTAGGTTCAGTATCTTCACCAGCATGGGGAAGATGAAAGATAAGTTCTGCAAACACCAAGGATTTTTTGGCTTTGGACTTGGCAAACTCAAGATCGAATTCCTGAAGAATAACGATCCACTTCAAATATTTTCCCCCAAGGACTTGACGTGTCAAAATATGGTACATGGGGTTTGAGTCCGCAATAACCATGGTGGTGCGTAACAAGATGTAATGGTGAAATATATGCATATCAATGATGACTTCCAGAGCCGACTTTTCAACATAAGAATATCTGAGCTCGGGACCGGATAGACTTTTTTTCAGATAGTATATCACATTCTCCTCACCGTTAGGGTCCTCTTGAACTAACACCATAGCGATAGTGGAAGTAGAGGCTTCTAAGTAAAGGATGTATTCCTGTGCATAATTTAGAGGATGTAACAGAGGCTTGTTGGTCAATGCATGCTTAAGAGCATCAAAAGATCATTGAGAAGTGTCATCCCAGATGAAAGAAGTGTCTTTCTGCAACAATCGCATGAATCATTTTGTAATCTCAACATAGTTACATATAAAATGGAGAAGAAAGTTTTTTTTCCCCTCCAAACTTTGTAGTTGTGTGAGATTATTAGGTGGAGGTAAAGCCACGATAGCTTTAATATTTAAGGGATCCACCCTAATCTCGTCTTTGGAGACAACAAAACCGATGAGTTGACCTGATTCGACAACAAAGATGCACTTGTGTGGGTTCAAACGAATACGGTAGAACCGACATCGAAGAAAAATAGCCCGTAGATGACTGATGCGGTTTGATAGAGTGGATGAATGGGTAGGTAAATCATCGAGGTAAGGTTCCACAATATTCTTGATATCGTGGAAAGAATATGACATGGCCCGCTGGAGTAGCACCAGCATTTTTGAGACTAAATGGTAGTTTCCGATAGGCGAAAGTTCCCCATGGGAAGCTGAAGTTTGTCTTATGTTGATCGGTGGGTAGAATGTCAATCTGGTTGTATCCTGAGAATCCATCCATGAAAGAGAAAATCGTGTTGCCAACACAATTATCAATGATTTGGTCGATGAAGGGTGTGGGGTAATTGTCTTTGGACAAGCCTTGTTAAGATCCCTAAAATCAACGCAAACACAAATGGTCCCTTGTTTCTTAGTGACCAAAATAATGTTAGAAACCCATTCCATCAAGGGGACAAAATAGATGAAGCCAGATTTTAACAATTTCTCAACTTCTACTTTAATGGCCATGGTTTTCTTGGGATGAACCTGGCAGAGTTTTTTTCGAACAGTTTTAACACCTGGGTAAGTTTTTATTTCATGCACAATGATCCAAGGATCGATGCCTGGCATTTCCTCGTAGCTCCAAGTGAATACATTACAGAATTCTTTAAATAAAGCGGTATAAGAAACCACTTCCTCGGGTGAAGAATTAACACCGATATTAATATTTTCCATGATACCTTCCTTGATCGAAGTATCAATAACGATCGTAGAAGAGATTTTTCCTAAATTCCCCTCAGAAATAGTATCCCGGGTAAGTATAGGAGATTGTGGAGAATCAACAACATCGGGGGGGAAGATAAAATGTATATCTTCCTGAATTTCTTCGAGAAGCGGAAGAAAAGAGGATCGATGATGGTTGTCATCCCAAGTTACTTCGTCAATGCTAAGCATTTCCATAATGGATTCGTCTGAAGGAAAAATCTGGGAAATGTAGTCAAAAGCAAAAGACAAGGAATTAAACCAAGATGGCATCGAATAAGTGTTGGGTGCCAATATATCTTGGTCATCCATGGAGGGAGAGACGGATTGAATAACAGTGTATGAAGCCTCGGTCGGACTAGGTGGCATAGTGTCACCTAGTGTATCGAACTCTAAAGGAATAGTTACAATCCAAGGATTAGATGATTCCAAAGATTGATAGGCCATAGTCGAAATCATATTGATAGTGGAAATATGTTGTGTGGTAGGAGGAAGTGGTGCAGGGAAAGTACCCATAAGGGAAGAGTCTTTTAAAATACCTACACCAACACTTTCATACGTGATCTTGTGATCTCCCAGGAAAGGAATATTGTTGGTAGCGGAAGCATGAGTGTCGAGTGAACAGAAATCTAACTGATCAAAAGTGACAATTTTGCCTTGATGAGGAAATTATACACATCAAAACACCAATGAAGCGACGACAGTCATGGCATAAAACCAACTTCTTCCTAGTAGAAAGTTGTAATTGAGGGGAGAATCAACTACCTTGACATCAACAGAAATGGTCTTTCCGCCCGACTGAACAGCTAAGGATTGCAAGAGTCTGTGAGGGTAAAAACCTCGCCCATCGAACGCGCACAAAATCGTAGGGGATTTATTAAGTGCGGGTGATTTTAATCATTTCCAACAAGCTAAAGACATGACACAAGTGGAAGCTCCCTCATCCAATATAGTGCGGTGAATGTGTTGGTTGTGAACAACAACATCAATTTGAAAAGCAAGTTGGTGAGAAATTCGTGACTTAAAGTTGTCCAGGTTAAACATGATATTGTTGGACGAATCAAGGTCAATGGCACCAATAGCAGCCAAAAGCGTTCTACTTTGATTTGGGCAATGTTGTAGAACTTCCAGCACAGACATAGCGCATGGTGCTTGGGCCAAATCTTCAACGATGTTGTATTTTTGGGCGATATGTGAACTAGGATTGAAAGTAGATTTATGGATGGTGCTCTTGGGAGGGCGTAATATAGAGTCAAAAGTAGTTTTCTCTATCTGAAGTGACCCAGATGGAAGACTAACGGAGGCAGGAGGTGGATTTGGTAAAGAACCGTTAGTGACCTTTTCTTTGTCATTTTTAGTTTGCGTGTTGTATGTCATAGAGTGGGTGGTCAAATCAATCCCATTGAACATATAAATATGAGAACTTGTTGAGGCTTCATCATTAGGAAGGTGGCTAGAACTGCCCCCTAGAGAGGGGGTTTGAGCAACCATGGATTGTTGTTGACGAAAAGGTTGTGTTAACATGGCGGGTTGGGAATTCCCTTTGAATATTTTTTCCACCTCATCGTGATGTGGACAGTCTCAGGTGTAATGATCGTCACCACAAATAAGACATGGGAATTTTGGTTTCCTCTATGGTTTCTTTTCGGTAGCAAGCGGTGAAGTTTGAGTTTTGGGTTGTTCATTATTATTATTCTTTTTGGGTTTATTCTTTGTCTTCTTCTTACCTCTAGATTGGTGTGAAGGGGCAGATTGAACTGCATTCACCTCAGAGACTTGAGTTGGGATGGAGGTAGAGGAGAGTGAGGTTGAACTAGGAGTGGGTGTCAAAGCAGATCGATTTACAGTTCCAGTCGACTGTGAAGTAGATTGGGTCTTGACGATACCTATAATGTCATCTACATGTGATGTGGATGAAATTTTGGATGGATCGGTAGTGGCATGGGTAGCATTTGGAATCAACTCATACAAAGTGCCATATTGTGAGTAAACCAAATATAAGTACTGATATCGGGCAATGGCTTCTTCCTTAGTGACTACGTCGCCCATAGGGTCACGAGAAATCGGGGGTAAAAGAGATTTAGTAAACCATTCTACCAATAATTGGTCAGGAATGATTGCTTTGATCAACCTTTGTCATCGTATCCACTCATGAATGTGATCAGAGATATGCACGGAGTTGGTCTGACAAAGAGAGGTCAAATGTTCGGTCCCCGTCTCGTAACGAATGGGTAGTTGAAAATGTGTGAGAAATGACATGGAAAGGGAGTTGAAATATTTAAAAGAATCACGTGGAAGTTTAATGTAACACTTGGTTGTTGAGCCCATAAGTGTTCGTTGAAAGAGACGTAAACGTATAGAATCATCCATTAATGAGTTTGATGAACACCATAAATGGAAATTCATCACATGGTTATTTGGGTCTTCTCCAGGTTTACCGTCAAACTTTGGGATATCAAAAGGTAATTTAGTAGGAATCACTGGCCAAAAGGAAGAATGTAGTATAGGATCGTTGGTCAACCGAGACAAGTTTGGGAGATCCATAGTTGCAAGGAATGGTAATTCGCGATTAAACTGAGGGTGATACTGATGAGTGGGGGAAAGCCCGGGGAATTCTGAGGGTGATATTGATGTGAGGAATAAAAAAATTTCCCTTGAGGGGGGTAAATAGTTTGTCCCTAAGGAGGATACACATTAGCCCCGTGGGGAGGATAGACATTAGACCCTTGGGGAGGATAAGGTTGTTTTCCTTGAGGATGTTGTCCCCCGGATGGTTGTATATTTCCTTAGAAAGGAAGGTTCCAAGGTAGATATTGTACCACAGGTGCGTTATGTCCATATAGTGGGCTATGGAATCCAACCTGAGGTTTCCCCCCAAGTTGAGGTTGTGCCCCAATCTGAGGTTGGCCCCCAAATTGAGGTTGCCCCCCAGTTTGAGATTGACCTTCAACGGGAATCTGGAAACCAGAAGTGAACGAATGACTGGTGCCTCCAATTAGATTGGAGCCACCACGGCCAGATCCTCCAAGAAAAGGTGTAAGTACAAAACCCACAGTGGTGTTATACCTAGGAGGAACAAAAAGTCTAGAACCCCTGGATGGAACCTGAGTGGTGATAGCAATGAAAGTATTCAGATCTCTATACCCAGGGGGAAGTGATGGATTTGGTCTATGTGGAAGCGGTGTCCCAATTGGAGATTGGAGTGCTGTCACATTTCTGGTGGGGATTGTGGTAGCTTGAGGGACCATAGTAGAATGGGCCATCTGGAGAGTAGGGATCGAGTTAGAACCAACCAACAATTGGTCTGCGACGGTGATGACATTACTGGTGGCACCAGTAAAATTGTCTAAAGGTACTGTATAGGTAAAAGATGTCTCAGGCACTTGTGATTCCATAGGTCGATTAGGACTCGCTCCTAGGTTATCGTACAGATCATGTACTGTCAAAGGGATGGAACTAGGAATGGAAGTTCCAGCAGTGTGAGTCGGGGTCCTAAATGATTCACTGTGATAAAGTGGATCCTCTACTCCAAATCATGTGTTAGGTCCAGTAGGTATTTCAGCGTCATCAACAACAATAATTTCTCCAGACGATTTCATATGAAGCATATGTGGATCTCGTCTAACACTCAAAGACAAGTTTGGGGGAAGTCGAAATGCTTCCAAAGAATCTGAAACAATTCAAAATCTCTCCAAAGAGTGTGTGCTTCCAACCTCAGAAGCTACTTCATTATTAGCCACTCCCTCAGGAGGGTCTTCTAGGGAGTTAGGAAGAAAAGGTAGGTAACCTTATGGATCTTCCGGGGGCAGCCTTTACATCCTGCATGAATGGGGAAGGTCGATGTCGCTTGAGCTAAGGAAAGAACGAAATAAATCTATGGTCGCCTAGAGGAAAGAAATAGCATTCACTAATAAAATCTAGGAATCAAACCAAGAAAAAAAACCTCCTCTCGATGACCGTACTAGTTGGTGATGAAATGCAACATCGTGTGATCAATTCAAAAAGGGGCTAGGATATGAGTGGGTGGAACAGTTACGATGGCGACCTACTTAACAGACTTACACCTTGGTGCAAGATTCCACACAGTAATTGTGGATTTACCCTCCAAGGAGCCCGAGTGATTTGACCACCGTCTGTTCCAGGTACAACGAAGAATTCCCTTCACTGTCACCTTGTGTAAAGACCCTAAATATTATGGCTACTAAGGACACCAACTCACAATCATCCTCTGGGTGGGTACATTCGACAATCCAGTCCAAACGTATGGGCAGGATAACAAGTCTGAAATCCTTCGAGAGAATTGAGGATAAGTGGACCGGTAGGACTCCAAAGGACCTCGAACAGATTTGGAATTCACGAAGCACCAAGACCAAATGAAGACAGTTGAGCCTCAAGAATAATCCCCAAAATACAATCTGACTACTATGAACAGTTGAACCACAAAGAGACAATCTTTGTAACTCTCCCTAAAGCGACCTCGTGCGTAACCTCTGTGTGAGAGGGGGATCCTAGAAAGCTTATACGAAAATCGTATTTTCTCTCCGTATCGCAAGATGCTAATGTTTGTTTTGAATGATTTAGAGAGTTGTACTCACAGCCTAATCCAAAGCATTAATCCTAGTCTAATGTTGGTGGAAGAATCTAAAAATAAAACTCCATAGATCAATTTTAATTAGCATTGATTTTTGTTGTTGTTCTTTACTCAGAGGTGTATGAGAGTGAAACTGATGATATTATGACTAGATTCCCAAAAATGCATAAGAAATGATAAGCAATCTTTTCTTTCAATGAACTTCTATTTAAGGGAAGGAGAAGAATTTTTTTTTCACTATCAAACACTAAAATGCATAGACTTCATGCAATTGTTCTCAATCAATAATCCAATTCAATGCTAAACTATTCAAAAAATTATCCTAATATCCAAAATCCAATCATGAAAAAATATCCCTTTGTTTAAATATGAATTATAATCAACTTGATTGGAAGCTTCTTATGCCAACCAAACTTCATTATTTGCAAGTTTTAAGCAATTTGGAAGCAAACTTCACATAAACAAAAATCACACTCTCATTATGATGAAATAAGAAGAAAAAAAAAACCAAACTTTCAAAAAGAAAACCAATACTCAAACAAGAGGAATTGCTTGGATAAATAACTTCAAAGATCAAACGGAACAGTTCACAGATCTCTGAACCTCCTTGTAACAACTTTCATGCAATCAGATAAATGAGAAAGTATCAAACTGACTCCATATCTCAAAGAGGAAGAGTGATTCAAAACAAGGAAAAGTAATTTCAAAAAACCAAACAAAATATCAAAAACCTTTGGAAATCAAATGGTTGCAGGCTTTATAGAAGACACATCTTGATAAAAACAGTCCTGAGCATATAAAAAAAACAAAAATTATACCCAACAAAGGTTTCCCCAAAAAATTTCAAAAGGGTAGAAAATTGGCGCTCTAGTGTCAAAGGCACCAGAGCGTTGTAGCGCTCTGTAAAGGTCTGCAGGGGAGTGCTAACACTCTGGATGTAATGGAAAGGGAGTGCTAGTCTCTGAGAAAAAATAATTTTAACCCAGAAATCAAGTAGTCCAGGAAAACTCTGAAAATCAATGTGTGTGGAATGAATTCAAGACCAACAACACATCTAAAAACCAGAAAAACACAATGAATAGGATCTAAAGGTGAGAAAAGACTAAAACAAGACCAAGGAAGAAACCAAAACTGAAAGCTTCAGTCCCCAGTGGAGTTGTCAATTTATGTCGTAGGAAAATTCCCCTACGGACAGGTGGATTCCCTATTGGATCTTAGACCCCTATGACCAAGACAAAAAAGTGCTAACTTTGAACACTGACTTTCCTTTAAACATATCCAAACTAATCAATAGAGGAGAGGAAGAAGATATGAGTACCTTTTTATGAAGTTTTTCCTTGCCCAATCCAAGTTGAACTTGATCTCCAAGTCCTTCAACGAGTCCTGCAATCCAATAAACAACAAAGACAAATCATACTCCCTATTCTACTATGATTAATTTAAAACTAGATTTATCTATGAGACAAGTTCATGCAAATGTACACAATATTGAAGGGAAAAGGCCAAGCACATGTATTAATGAGAACAAAATAAGGTGCTTACAAAGTGTATATGTAGATCTAGCAGCCTCACCAAGCTCTGCTTGTCCAACCCCTTGCTCGAATGATCCACAATCAAAATGACAATACTTTTCACTGATTATTCTACCCCTTTCACCATGAGGATGCATCCTTATATATGCTTTGAGAGGCTTAACCACCTTAGATATTCTTGGGATAAGTTGAGGATATTTATCCATCAGTTGTGGAACTCCCCTTAGATCCATCCTTGGACTTGGATTCGAGCCAAATTGACTCAGATACTTTTCAATTGACTTCATAGATAAGGGGGATTTGTCCCTTGATTTTCTCAACAGCTCGGTGCTCCCTCAAAGTGGGCCACAGAGCGTTGTAGCGCTCCCTGCTAAGAGGGAAAGGGGAGCTAGCGCCCCTTGCAAATGGGCAGGGGAGCGTTGATCTCCAAAAAATTCTTTTTGATGGTATCTTCTCAAGGTGAAAGTTTGTACTCTTCACCAAATGATATATTCCTTCTTTTAACCAGCCTAAGAGGGTACCTCAAGTGTTCTTATGATGTTGTTCGTGATGCGACACCGACGGAATGACATGTTGATACTGAGAGGGGGGTGAATCAGTATCAAGTACAATTTAAAACCTTTTTCAACTTATACTTAAAGCATTCAAGTATATCCAATGAGCAATGAACAATAGTATAAGAGTTACACCAATACACCACAATACACCATGCACAATATATGAGAAATAATAAATAGTTATTGTTCAAGGGAAGTAATAACTTCCAAAGGTAGCTACAGCTTCCAAATGTAAAGGGAGGGGTAAACCTCCAAGAGGAAKATACAATCCTCCAATATCAAGAGAGATTTGAACTCTCCATCCTTTCCCCTTCCTTCCACCCAAGAATATATGAGAGATAATAAAACTTTACATTAAATCATCACCATCAACCAATCATCACATAGAACCTAATAATTCTTCCTGAGACTTTTTCAATTTCTACAATTCTTCAATTCTTGGAGTACTCTAATCCTATAGATAATATTACTCAATGTATTCTCTGAAACTCCTCGAATTTTCACTCCTTGAATCCTCCCCAAAAAGAGGTTATAGAAAGAATGGTAGACTTTATTCAATTCTGGTCTATTCAGGAGAGTGAACTTGCACATAATGCCTCATGCTCAATAATTACCATCCGATTCTAAAACTCGTACACAATAAACTACGTCCATACTCTTTCCAATGAAATTTGTCCTACTTCATTTGGACTCTCAATGAAGAAGTTATGATTGTTTTACCCAGAACACCTGTTTATTGACTAGCTTCAGGACTGGTCACAAACCCTATGTTCCACAGAGTGTATCTCCATAATTATAGTGAATCAAGAGCTGAACTTTTTACCAGAGGTACCTTGATATCTATTCTCAATACCATAGTTATTTCACCATCTGAATCATTCTAGAAAAAAATTTATAGCAAAAATGGTAAGATGACCTGAAAATAACTTACCTTAGAACACATCACCAAAAGACTTCATCCTCCCTTGAAATCCAGCCTTCTTT
>ML802094.1:155371-174161 GCA_009831015.1 Picea engelmannii
GGACACATGAGTGAAAAGGGGATGTAGATACTTCACAAAACAAATATGTTTCCAAATACTAAACAAATTGATTTGTATTTCTGTGAGAAATGTGTTTATGGAAAACATAAGAGAGTTAGATTTCTCAGAATCGGAAAAGAAAAGAAGAGTGAAAGGTTAGAGCTTGTGCATACAAATGTATGGGAACCAGATCAGGTATCATCTCTTGGTGGCTCTTGTTATTCTGTTACTTTTATTGATGATGCAACTAGAAAAAAATGGGTTTATTGCATTCGAAAAAAATATGATGTTTTTGATACTTTAAGAAATGGAAAGCTTTGGTTGAGAATGAGACAGGAAAAAGGTTGAAGTGTCGTAGATCAGACAATGGAGGTGAACATTGCACCAATGTGTTTTATGATTATTGTTCATACCATGGGATTCGTAGAGAGAATATAGTTCTAAGAACACCACAAGAAAATGGTGTGTCAAAAAGGATGAACAGGACCATCATGGAGGGTGCAAGTAGTATGAGATTGCAAGCAGGGTTTCCCTTACAGTTTTGGGCAGATGTTGTAGATATTGTTGTTTACTTAATAAACAGAGGACCTTCAAGCTCTTTGGATGGTGGAATTCAAAAGAAAGCATGGACATGTGAAAAGTTAAACTTTCATTTCTGAAGACTATCAGTTGTGAAGCATTTGTCCATGTTGATAAAGAAAATAGAACAAATCTTGAAGAAAAATCCAAGAAGTGTACCTTTATTGGATATGGTGTTAATGATTTTGGTTATCATTTATGGGATTATGAAAATAGAAAAATCATTAGGAGTAGAGATGTCTTATTCAATGAGAAGTTTATGTATACAGATTAGTTGCACGGAAATAAACAGGAAAAAGAAAAACCAAAATACATAGTGCTTGATGAGATCACTGAAAAAGAAATTTCAAAGGTACCAGAAAATCAAAATGTACAACAATAGGAGAAACAGATACCTCAAACTCCTACAAGGGTTGTTAGAAGATCTACCAGTTTAAGTAGACCCCCTTAAAAATACTCTCCTTCATTGTACTATTTATTGTTAATTGATTATGGTGAACCAGAAAGTTATGAAGAGGTAATGCAAGTAGACGCTAAAGGGAAGTGGGAGAAAGGCATGAAAGAGGAAATGGATTCCTTTCTAAATAACCATACTTGGGACTTGGTTCAGTTTGGTGCAAGAAAAAGAGCATTGCAAAATAAATGGGTTTACAGGTTGAAGGAAGAAGATGGAGGAAAAAAGCAATACAAGGATAGACTTGTTGTAAAGTGGTTTGCACAAAAGAAAGGTACATATTTTGATGAAATATTTTCTCATGTTGTTAAAATGACTTCAATTATGATTATTTTAAGTCTTATGGCAGTAGAATATTTTCATCTTGAACAATTAGATGTAAAAACATATTTTTTCCATGGAGATTTAGATGAAGAGATTTATATGCAGCAACCACATGGGTATGAGGTCAAAGGGAAGAAAAATTTGGTATGCAAGTTGAAGAAGAGATTGTGTGACCTAAATCAATCTCCAAGGAAGTGATATTTTAAGTTTGACAGGTTTATGACAGAACAAGTTTATAGTAGATGTCATTATGATCACTGTGTTTATTTTAAAATCCTAGAAAATGGAAGCTATATTATCTTACTATTGTATGTAGATGAAATTCTTATTACAGGGTCTAATATGTAGGATATAAATGTGCTCAAGAAGAAATTAAATAATTCATTTACGATAAAGGATTTGGGTGTTGCAAAGAAAATACTTGGTATGAGAATAACAAGAGATGGGAAAAATCGCAAATGGACATTGTCTTAGGGTGAGTACATAGAGAAGGTGTTAGAGAGGTTTAGAATGCAGAATGAAAAAACAGATAGCACACCTTTGGCCAACCATTTCAAATTAACTAAGGAAATGTGTCCCAAGACATAGGAGGAGATAGAATACATGTCCAAGGTCCCTTATTCATCAACAGTTAGTAGCTTGATGTATGTGATGGTTTGCACAAGACCAGATATTACACATGCAGTGGAAGTTGTATGTATATGAACAATCCAGGTAAAGAACATTGGGAGGCAATAAAGTGGATTCTTAGGTATTTGAGAGGTACTTCTACTCAAGCATTATGTTCTATAGGTTCAAACATTGTTCTACATGGATATGTTGATTCATATATGGCAAGTGATAAGGATAGCAGGAGAAGCACCACAAGGTATGTTTTTACTATAGGTGGAACAACATTAAGTTGGATTTCAAAACTACAAACGGTTGTTTCACTTTCAACAACAAAAGTAGAGTATGTTGTTGCTACATAGGCTAGTAAAGAAATGATTTGGTTACATAGGTTTATGGAGGAAATGGGAAAGAAGCAAGAGAATAGCATGTTGTACTATGATAGTGAGAGTGTCATTCATCTTGCAAAGAAATCGTCCTTCCATTCAAAGACTAAGCATATACAGATCAGGTACCATTTCATATGATCTATCTTGGAAGATGGACATTTGAAGTTGGAAAAGATACATACTAGCCAGAATCCTGCAGACTTGTTAACAAAGGGAGTAAGCAGGGAGAAACTGAGTTCCTACTCAGTTTCAGTTGGCCTTCAAGCATGAAGGTGAAGATGAGAAATTTTTCAGGTCCATAGTGGATCATAGTCCAGTAGGTACAACAATAGTGGAGTTGTTGTGATTAGTTTCCAAGTGGGAGGTTGTTGGTTGTGGAGCCTGATTATATTCCTAATTTAGAGGGGGGGGGTTTCATCAGTGTTTATACCCCATGAAGACTATATAGTTGTCCATGTGATTGTGTATTATTGCGAATATTGTATTCTGAGAGAGGAGATTGTGAGAGAAAGAAGAGGAAGTTACAGCGGTTGAGTTGTAGGTTATATCCCTTTATTTTATTGGATAATAAAAAGGAAGGACCTGGAAATTTCTCTAGTGGACGTAGCTGACATTAGGTGAACCATGTATATATGTGTCTCTATTGTATTGAGTATCTTTTGTGTTTTATTTCCACATTTGTTTTATTTTATTGCTCTGTGATCCTGTTTTTCTAACAACTACCCCTTGCAACCACATAGGCAAACTTTTCCCATGCTCCAACTGGAGATGACAAAGCTACTAGGTTCATTGAGCAGATCCAGAACATCCACCAACAAGTTCAGGAAATTTTGCAGAAGTCCAATGCCAAGTACAAGCAGCGCAATGATCAACATCGGGTGCCACACAAGTTTTGGGTGTGAGATAAAGTTTGGTTGCACTTGGAGAAAGAATGCCTTACAGGACCCCATCGGAAGTTTTTTCCACTCCGCTATGGACTTATACCATCACCAAGGTTGTGGGTGACAATGCTTTTGAGCTCAACATTCCCCCCTTCCTTGGATTGCACCTAGTGTTTATTATGGACCTCCTTCGACCATATTTTCCACCATTATTGGACACTTTGGAGTTAGAAGAATAATTGACACCATCATAGCTCAACCCTAACTGCATGGAACAAAAATCCACTGATAAGATCGTGGACACACAGGTCAAGGGAACTCGCCAACAGAAGCTTCATCTTTATCGGGTTGTCAAGGTAGGGAAGCTCCTGCACCAAGGCATGTGGCTCACCCGTGGCCAAATTCAGTAAAAGTTTCCTCATCTAATGGGGGAACACAATGCAATGGAGAACATTGCTTCCTAGGAAGGGAGGATTGATCCAAGTAGATATTGGTTTCCAACCACCTCTTCCATCTAGCTCACATACATCTTTCATCTTGGCATTTTTTTTTCTAGATTTTTGAGTCCCAAACTTCTGGGGTCATTTTGAGGCCCTAAATGACGTTCTTTTGGACTTATGGGAGGCCAGGGGTTTTTTTTAATATCCCATAAACCCCATTGGAAGTTGTACTTTTTGAATAGAACTTTTCGACGAGGTATCAAACACCCCAAACGGAGATCATATGCAAAAGTTACAACCCTGAGAAGTTGATATACCAACTTACCCCAATGGGGCCCACATGTCTTTTGGTGCTTTATCTCCAAGGGTTAGGTTTTTGGATGTATAGGGTTTTGGAATTCATTTTTGATATAAAAAGGATTTTGGAGCATCATTGTACTCATATTCTTGTGAATGAGCGTAGTCGTCACATCTCTTCTCAGAGATAAGCTGCCACCATTCTAGAAAGCTTGTTTCAATCTGCATTTTATAGTTTCAACATATTTCTTATTTAGTAGAAGTCAAGTTTAATTGTATCTCTATTATCATTCACTGTGTCTCTGTGTTAATATTATAAATCTGTGTTTTCATTTCTTTCCTCTTATAAATCTAGATCAATGGTATCAAAGCGGTTTTCTCCTTGTCATGTTTTCATGCATGTCCCCAACAAGGTCATGGTATAGAGAGTTGGGTGTCAAGCTTGTTTCTCTTGAGGACAACCGCTCTCGCACGCCCAAAAAACCTTCCATGGTGGGAAAAAATAAAGATGACGAGACAGGATATCCTTTCAAAATGTAGCTCAAGGAACCCCTCAAGCGATAGAGGAACGGGATGATGGACAACTTTGCACAAATCCTTCTATGGTTGTCGACAAGCGACACATCTATGTCCAGCGGAGGCGCCACCCCCTTCAAGATATAGATCAATTTTTGTATTCCTATATTTTAAGTACAAATAGATTCGGATGTCGTAGATAAATGGTTAAACCTTTTAGAAGGGTATTTTTCTCTCCACAACTTTTTTGATAGAGAAAATATTACATTTGTGCTCCTCAAGGTCGTCCCCCATGTCAAAGATTGGTGGGAGACTTTCTGTGAGAAAAAGGAAATAAAGGGATCCACATTATTTGTAGTTCCACCCACTTGGGGTTCCTTCAGGGATGATATTAAGGAACAATACTACCCTGTTGGAAGTTATGACGACTTGTATACAAGATGGACCACACTGCGACAGAAAAGAGACCAAATAATGTCAGAGCTCACTAATGTCTTCCATACCTTGTGCACCAAGATGGGTATCAAATATTCTCAGCGACATATGGTGCTCAAGTACTGTAGTGGTATGCATAGATACATCCAGATAGAAAAGAATTTTTTGGACATCTCATCTTTGGGCACTACCTACCGATATATCGTCAAAATCAAGCATAACCTTAAACAAAAGACGCGACAATTTGGGTCTGGGAACCCCTCACAACAGAAGCAGGACATGGGTATCCCCACCCTGCAATACAAAGGATACAGCAAATATGGGTAGCCTCAGGACAACCAATCTAATCCACAAACCAAGAAGGACAATGGAAATATGAAGAAAGATACTAGGAAGTGGTGGGACTTCCATAAGATCCATTGGCATAATATAGTTGATTTCCGCTCAAACCAGTCATTGGTGGCTGAGGTGAAAGCCTCTCAATAATATGTGGCTTCTGAATTTGAGTCAGAACTAGAAAAGGAGAAATGGATCAATGATGCAGAACCCAGTGCCACTGTTACCACCACCAAGATTCAACCCGATGAAACTGATGAGCCAGAGGAAAGTGAGCGCCTCTTTCATTCACAGATGTGGGTGAAAGGAACTCTGTTTCACTTCATCATTGATAGTGGTAACCAAAACAACCTCATCTCAGTGGAGGTCGTCAAGCGGTTGGCCCTGCCGAAAACGTCGCACCCGCAGCCCTACAGCATCGAATGGCTCTGCCAAGGAAGCGATCTTTGTGTCAGCCAATAGTGTCGCATGTCATATGGCATCAACACATTCAAATATAAGGTATTGTGTGATGTTGATGCCCTTGAATTTTGTTATGTTCTTTTGGGCCAACCTTATTTATGGAAACTTCATATTGTATATGAGTCTAGGCCTTGCAGTTTCATTATTACTTTGAAGAGGAAATTGTACAGGATACTTGATAGTCCAACCTAGTGCCATTTCCTTACTCTCTTCCAAGAAATGAAGTAAGTTCATCTCTCAGACTGGGAATTTTTTCTTCCTCGTGATTCGATCTCAGAGTGAGCGAAATATTGAAGCCACATCCATGGCCTCCGCGATCAACCTCTCCACGCAACAGAAGCGAGTGGATAAGGTTGTGGAAAAACACAAAGACATCTTCTCATCACCTACTGGGGTACCTCTGCACTATTAGGTCAATCATTCAATCGATCTGACCCTCGGCACATCGCTACCCAATGGGCCAGTCTATCGTCGCTCTTAGTTAGAAAATGAGGAGATCAAGCATCAGATCCGGGGAACATCCAACCCATCTCATCACCCTGTGGAAGCCCAATCGTGTTGTTGCAGAAGAAAGATAGGACCTAGCGACTCTGCATCAATTACCAAGCCCTAAATAAAATCACAGCCAGGAACCGGTACTCGATTCCCCGAATCAACAATCTCCTTGATCAGCTCAAGGGGGGAAAATACTTCAGTAAGATTGATCTGAAGTCTAGTTACAGTCATGTCCCAATAGAGCAGAAAAATGTATGGAATACTACCTTCAAGTCTAAACAAGGTCCTTTTTAATGGTTGGCCATGCCCTTTGGTTTGACAAATTCCCCAACAACTTTCATGAGGATGATGGAAGATATCTTGTGCCCTTTCACCAATTTTTTTGTAGTGATGTTTTTGGATGACATCATCATCCATAGCAAGACTTGAGTGGAACACTTGCAATATATTCAGTAGGTTATGCACACTATGTGGCAACACAAGCTATATGCCAACTTGGAAAAATTCCCTTTCGACATGGACAGGGTCTAGTACCTAGGATACATTTTTAGTGAGCATGGTGTGCATGTGGATCCAGCCAAGATCTAGGTCATCCATGACAGGCCAGCCCCAACCACACTCACTAAGCTTCGAAGCTTCTTAGGCCTTGCCAAATTCTATCACAGATTCATGTTGGGATTCTCCCATATTGCATGAGCCCTCAACCAAGTAACCAGGGGTGGTGGTCAGGAAAAGTTTGTGTGGGGCCTATCGCAATAACAATTGTTCTATGATATGAAGCAGTGCTTGTGCTCATCCCCAATGCTTTCATTACCTGACCTGAAACATCCCTTTGAGATCAACATAGATGCTTCAAACTATGTTGTGGGTGCAATTCTCACTCGGCACGGCCACCTTGTGGTCTATCATAGTGAAACACTATCATATGATGTCTTTAAGTACCCTACTTACGACAAATAAATGTACTCCATTGTGAAATCCTGCCAAAAGTGGAGGCATTACATTCTCAGGAAGGAGACAGTCATCCACACTTATCATAAGCTGTTGCAGTTCATGAAGACACAAGGAAAATTGTAGAATGACCGCCATCAGAAGTGGTCCACATACTTGCAAAAGTTCCACCTAAACATCAAGTATAAAACATGCAGTACCAACTAGATCATTGATTTCCTTAGCCGACCTCCAGTCGCGACACTCACCACGGTGTTAGACTCTTGCAGCCACAAGACCTCTGGATGGCCCCACCTCTATGAGAAAGATCTTGACTTCGCCACCACCTACCAGATGTTGGGTGCAAACACAGTTATAACTAATTTCCATCTTCAAGACGAGTTTTTGTTCCATATGGGCCATCTTTGTATTCCATCAAGCAAGCGAGCAAAGTTGATTTTGGAAGCACATTAAAGTTGGGTGGTAGGACACTTCGGCATAGAAAAGACAGTGGCAGTGTTGCAATGAAATTTCTATTGGGTGAAACTTCGTGAGGATATTAGGAAGTATATCAGGTCTTACACCACTTGTGTTATTTCCAAATCAACCACTAAGAAATAAGGCATGTACACTCCTCTTCCTACTCTTGACAAGCACTGGGAATCCATCTCAATGGAATACATGTTGGGACTTTCGTCCACCAAGTAATGAAACGATTGTGTTTTGTGGTTGTTGATCGCTTTTCCAAGATAGAAATTTTGGTTACCTGTAAGAAGAGCATTATAGTGGAGGCCAATGCCAAACCAAAAACCATTATCTCATATCAAGACAATTGGTTCCTCAACACATTCTGGTCGAGCCTCTGGTCATTGTTGGACACCAAGCTCACCAAATCCACTACCTTCCACCCCCAAACGGACGGCCAAACCAATATTGTCAACTAGATGATCGTGGATATCCTGTGCATGTACAATTCCAAGCACCCATGCACATGGGATGAAAGTCTTCCCTATGTTCAGCATAGCTACAACAAAGCCATACATAGCTCAACTGGCCATAACCCCTTTCATGTGGGGTTGGTATTTTAACCATTGTGTCCCATTGATGTTGCACTACCCCTTGCGGCCACCCAGGTAGACTCGTCTCATGCTCCAACTGAAGCTGACAAAGCCACCCGGTTCATTGAGCGGATCCAACACATCCTCCAACAGGTTTAGGATATTTTGCAAAAGTCCAATGCTAAGTATAAGAAGCACCATGATCAACACCAAGTGCCACACAAGTTTCAGGTGGGAGATAAAGTTTAGTTGCACTTACCAAAAGAACGCCTTATAGGGCCCCATCAGAAGCTTCATCCACTCCGTTATGGACCTTATATCATCACCAAGGTTGTGGGTGAAAATGTTTTTGAGATCAACATTCCCCCCTTCCTTGGATTGCACCCAGTGCTTAATGTGTACCTCCTTCGACCATACTTTCCACCATTATTGGACACCTCAAAGATAGCAGAACAATTGACACCAACAGAGCTCAAACATAACTGCATGGAACAGGCATCCACTGATCAGATCATGGACACACAAGTCAAGGGAAATCACCAACAAAAGCTTTAGCTTTATCTGGTTGTCAAGGAAGAGCAGCTCTTGCACCAAGGCAAGTGGCTCACCTGGGGCCAAATTCAGCAGAAGTTTCCTCATTTGATGGGGGAACACAACGCAATGGAGAGCATTGCTTCCTAAGGATGGAGGATTGATCGAGGTGGATATCGGTGGCCACCCACCTCTTCCAGTTGGCTCACATACAGCTTTCATCTTGGCATTTACAATTTTCATCTTGGCAGTTTGTTTCTAGATTTTCGAGTCCAAAACTTCTGGGGTCGTTTTGAGACCCTAAATAACGTTTTTTTGGACTCTTCTCAGAGGCAAGTTGCCACCATTCTAGCAAGCTTGTTTCAGTCTGCATTTTACAGTTTCAGCATATTTCTTATTAATAGAAGTCAAGTTTCATTGTATCTCTCTTATTATTCATTGTGTCTCTGTGTTAATATTATAAATCTATGTTTTCATTTCGTTCCGCTCATAAATCTGGATCAGATGGTTGTGCTCATTTGCAAGAAGATGAGTATAGTGAGGCTCTGAAATCATTTTTACAATAAATATGAATGCCAAAACCCTAGACATCCAAAAACTTAAACCTAGGAGATGAAGCGCCAAAATTCATGTGGTCCCCGTTGGGGTAAGTTGGTACATCAACTTCCTAGGGTCGTAAATTTTTCATATGATCTTCATTTTAGGTGCATGATAGCCCGTTGGAAAGGTCTATTCGAGGATTACATATTATTCCTTCAAACTCTAACTGTGTCTATAGTTTGATTGTGGCGATCCCTAAAAATGTTGTTTTGGGCCTCAAAACGGCCCCAGAAGTTTAGGACCCGAAAACTAGGAAAAACATTATCGAACTAAAAATTTGCCAAGATGAGTGAGTTGGAATAGGTGGGTGGCCACCAAGATCCACCTGCATCACACAACATCTTTATACTCCAAATAATAATCACCATCTATGGGTATGAAGGAACATACCCTTGGAAAAAAAGAAACCTCCCAAATTCCATCATCCTCTAAGTAAAACATTATGGACCAACATTGGTGGACACCACATCATAAGTTGTCCAAGACATCCTATAAATATAATCATGTCTCCATACAATATCGATACAAGTGGAATGGATCTATCAAAGTCACAAAGATATAAATATTCACAAGTCAACTCCTTGGTCCTGGAATATGAAGCTCATGGTATAGGTAACATTCCATGCAATGTTATTATCAACCTATCATCATGAGAATCTTTCACATGTGTGTCTAGTCCTCAAACAACCTAAACATATTGAAACAGGTCAACTTCCTCATCCCAAGATAATCCTAAAGCAATAGTAGCATCATGGGAAACTCCCTCTATGTAATGGAATCCATGGGAAACTCCCTCTGCCTAATAAAATCCATCAACCCAATCCATGTACTCTACAATACTCCCATTAGCTACAAACTTGGAATTAATATTAGCATCATCCTCCATTAAGGTATCATGTATCCTCTCCAATGTACAACTAGAAGACTCACTTATGGAAGAAAACAATGCAACATGACTAGCATATCTTCTAGGAGATATACTCACCCTCACTGAAAATATGTTTTCTTCTACATGCTCCTCAACCTTCTCAAAGCTAGAAGACTCATCCAACTTCTCACTAGAATGTACACTTGTCACTAGATCAACAATTAAACTATAAAGGCCACCCTCTCCGACCCCTCTAGCCAGAGTCCTCATAATATCTATACTACAACCATTGATGGTGCATTGGTGTCCCTCAAATGCAACTCTCCATTGTTCATTTGTCATACATGACACTGAAAGAAGGTTCTTCCTCAAACCAAGAATAAAAAGGATATCACTCATCTTAATAACATCACTTGAAGACATCTGAGAGGAAATAGAGACAACTCCTCTCATAGGGTAAGCAGCATCAACACTAATCTCAATAGTCATGCCTCCCTCTAGTTGAGTAATATTTTTGAATAAACACTTGTCATATGTCATATGTCTCCAAGCTCCATTGTCCACATATCATCCAACAATAGAAATAGTGTTAGAGACAAGCAAGAGAAAAAATCCATATCCATCTTGGAAAATTTGCAATGTGAATAATATCAACCACCTATTATGGGTTAAAATCATACTAACATATACCAAAACAAATTGACTACCTATCATGGGTCCTCTTGAGTATCTCGCACTTTGAAAATAAAACCATACTAATGAATATATCTACCACTTATCATTGTCAACGCCTGGAACAAATCAACCATCTATCACCGGTACTTCTAAGCACACCCACTGAAAACACATCCATGGTAGCCATAAATGTGGAAGATCCATTGTCTCTCATCATAATAAATACCCATAAAAACGTATCACATGTACAAGTGATCATCTCAAGTACAAATAAACAATAAATGAAGTAGACAAACCCCTTTCTCAAGTCCAACTACTTCTACCAAGCAACGTAGAGTATCACACCCAATGATCTTGGCAAGGTCAAGTATCTCTCTTAGGTAATATCTATATCTATATGAAATTCAAATTCTCTCTTACTCTAGAGTGATCTCAACCACAACAAGCTTTCATACCATTTCAAAATTGCTAATGTAAAATTCATTTCTCATATTTAAATGCAAAACACAAATTGTACCTCTTCAACTACAGGTTTCCTAGATCTTTACCCTGTGAATTTTTAGCCTCGTGGTTGTTATGAAATAGAGTATAAAACAACAACAGAAAGAGTACAATATTTCACTTTCTAGTAGACCAAAATTCTAGTCAATTCAAGGAGAAAAGATACCAAAATATCTTGATAAGTTTTGTCCCTTTAGAGCAACTTGTTACACATAAACCATATCAAAAAATTAGCTTTTGTAGAAGTAAGACAACAAATATAGCAGTATCAAAAAAACCCTTAGATTCTTCAATGATGATTTCAAATCACTCAACAAATTTTCCTATTAATCATGCCAAATCATCAAGACATGTATAACTATAAATAAAAATACATAAAGAACATATATGGATGAAATTCAAATATGAAAATTGCTCAAGTTTTGGACAATTGAAAATTTTATTAATATGCTCAAGATGAAATTCAAGTACACACCATGTCCCTTCCTCAAATCTAATACAAATTCACTAGCTATCAAAAACCCCATCCAAGGAAAACAATGAAAACCTTAGTTCAACCAATGAGCTACAACATGCAAGAATCACTCCAACAAGTCCTCCCAGGAAACATGTCCTCTTCTCTTCTCCTTCTCCACCAATTACGCCCTAAGGTTTTATCACAAAACCATAATCTCAAACCTCTAAGAGATAAACACTAACCCTATAATTTCAATATGCTCCAATATGCTCCAATATACTCCAAGAATACAAGGAAACCCTAGCAATTCCAAGAGAGGGAGAGGGATCAAGTACAAATGAATACCGAGAGAGAGAGAGAGAGAAGACAAGTATCCACTCTTTTGTGAATCATCTCAACATAAGATTAAATACAATAATGAACACAATTATATGAATGTATGATCATCTTCAATGTCTCCTCCATAAGACTAAACCCTATTCACAAGAGAAAAATCAAAACCAAGACATATACTTTCCCTTCCATAGCTTATCTTAGTGTTTCCTCATGAATCCTAGTGAATCACTCTAAGCAGACAAGTAAAAATATAAGAGTACAATGACAATTGTTAAGAAGGAATCTCTCCTTCCTTTATATATATTAGAGGTAAGGGAGGCCAACAATACAATGTTGGCCCAAATCCTTACAAGCAACATACAATGAGCACTTGTATGTCAAGACAAGTGAATTGCTCCAATTCAAAGTACACATGTCATGCTCTAAGGTGTCATCCTACACAATAAAGGCTCTAATATCATGTATATACACAAGGTAAGTCCACACCTCGCCAACACAAACCTCCACAAACTTCATTGATCCTTATAAGAAATTTACTCTAGTGGGTCAATTGTCCCCTACAAGAACATTGTCACAACCTAGGCTTCCTTGAGACCACTCCAAGCCTCCAAATAAGAATCTATGAAACCCTAAGCTATATAGGACTTGATGCCCTCCTCCAAGATGCACAACTCCTTCTCCCAAGTAAGGTGTTCTCCAATTGTTCTCCAAGGAAGTAAACTCTCCATGTGGCCACAATGAAGGGCATCCACCAAACTATGAAGATAACTCCGACATCCAAGGGGAAAATACAAAGACAACACCTAACTGAGGTTCAACAATCACTAAGTAAGTTGTCTTCGTCGTGCACATCCATTATGGATCATCTCCCTTGTGTCAATACATCTTAGACCATCTAGGTGTTGAACATACACCATATATCCCAAAGCTCATGAAGCACTACAAACATGTTCTAAACATTTTTAGAGTAACCCCAAAAGCTAACGCTCTCTCTTTATGAAGAAAGTGTTTACACCTACCCCTCTCAACTCCCTTCACAACTCCACCAAACCTGCTACATGTAAATATGTATAGGTTCCAGTATAGGAATCACCCACTATCTCATATAAATACAGCATATCCCTCGCTATCACAACCTCTCCATCCTCCATGAAATAATGACCACCTATGAACATAAAGGAACATATCACTGGAACAAAAGAAACCTACCAAAATACATCATCCTCCAAGTCAACATCACATACCAACATTAGTATACATCACAACATAAGTTTTCCAAGACATACTATAAATAAAATCATGTTTCCATACAAGATCAAGACAAGTGGATCACATCTATTAAAGTCACAAATATACAAATCTACAAAAGTCAACTCCTCGATCCTAGAATACAAATCTCTTTTGGTATAGGTAACAATCCATGTAACATTATCATCAACATGTCACCATGAGAGTCTCTCTCATGTACCTAAAATCATCTGGTAACTGAATTATCATAAAATAAGTCAACTCCCTCGTCCTAGGAGAATTTTGAAGAAAAAGCAACATCATGGGAAACTCCCTCTATCTGAGAGAATCCATCAACTATGAACCTGAGGGAAGAGAACTCCTTTTGTGTCTAAGAGAACTCCCTTTGTGTCTAAGAGAATCCATCAACATGGTGTATGTACTCTTCAATACTCCCATTAGTTGAAAACCTAGAATCAATCTCAACATCATCCTCCATAAAGGTATCATATCTCTCCTCCAATGAACAATTGAAAGACTCATTGATGGAAGAAATTGATGCAACACGACTAGATTATCTCCTAGAAGGTATACTCACCCTCACTGAAGATTCGGAAACTCATACATGCTCCCAATCCTCCTGGAATATAGAAGTATCACCCAACCTCTCAACTAAATCTACATGTGCCACTGGATCAAAAAGTAACTTGTAATGGCCACCTTCCCTCGCCCCTCTACCCAATGTTCTCAAACTTGCTAGACTACAATCATTGATGTTGCACTATTTCCCCTCAAATGAAACTCTCCACTATATATCTATCACAAATGACATTGAAAGAATGTTCTTCCTCAAACTAGGAACAAACAAATATCACTTATCTCAAGAAGATCAATTGGAGGCATCATAAAGTAAATAGAGCCAACTCCTCTCATGGATCATGGGGTAAGTGGCATTACCACCAAAATCAAAAATCATGCCTCCCTCTAACTCCACTCCAAAGTACATGTGTCATGATTCAAGGCGATTAAATACACATAAAGGGATCCAATATGATGTTGCTACATAAGGTAAGTCCACATATCTCCAACACAAACCTCCATATGCTCCATCTACCCTTCTAATAAATGTACTCCACTGGGTCAACTACCCCCCCCCCCTCCACCTCCGTAAGAACATTGTCATAAGCCAGGGATTCCTAAGCCAACTCCAAGCCTCGAAACATGAATCCAAGTAACTATGTGCTATCTAGGTCTTGATTCCCTCCTCCAGAATACACAATACTCCTTCTCCCAAGTAGGGTGTTCTCCAAGCAAGCAAACACTCTATGTGGCCACAATGAATGCCATCCATCAAACTATGAAGAAAACTTTGATGCCCAAGAGAAGAATGACAAGCTATCACCTAACTAAGGTTAATAAATCACTAAGAAATTTGTCTTCACTATGCAAATCCATCATGGACCATATTCCATGTCCCAATCCATGTCAGGCCATCCAGGCATTGAACATACACCATGCACCCCAAACTTAAACATGGTGTAAACACTTTTTGAGTAACCCCAAAAGCTAAAACTCCCTCTTCATGAGGAAAGTGTTCACACTGACAATTTTCAACTTCCTTTGCAACTTCACCAAACCTACTACTTGTAAATATTTATTCGTTGGGGTCCCGGAATCAACCACTATCTCCTATAAAGAAACTATCACCCAGACATCTCAATCCTCCAAAGAATAATGACCACCTATGAATATGAAAGAACTTGTCCCTATAACAAAAGAATCCTACCAAAATCCATCATCATTTAAGTTAACATCGCGAGCCAACATCAACAAACACCACATCATGGTTTTTCTAGTACATCCTATAAACATAATCAAGTATCTATATAAGATCGAGACAAGTGAATGACATTTATGAAAATCACAAAGATACTATTTTTCAGACGTAAAGAAACAATTTCAAAACAATTCAGAAAAATTATGAACAGCCATTTATGACTTGCTCTGACATCAATATTAGTTCATTTTTTTAGACAATGGCAGTGGAAGGTCATTGTATCTTTGGCATGGAAGGATTACCACTTTAGTCCACATGTGGAGCAAAAGGTAGTAGCATAAAAGGACTAACGCTTCATTTGACCTATTGCATCTAAGATGGTGGTTGTATCTTGTCCAATTGAATCATTATCAGATATAGTTTAAGCATCACTAGTAACAAGGTAATCATATCGACAAGCAAGGAAAATAGTTATATACCCATGTGCATAGGGAACATACTTTTGTTCAATTCCATGCCCATGTGTAGTGTCAGGTATAGGTGAAGCATATGTAGCAGATTTATATCTAGACCCTAGATTTGAATGCTTATGGCTTAGAGTCTAATGAAAATTCTTATTATTACCTAAAGACATCCAGTTATTGGCTTTATTAATTAAGATTGAGTACCAGTTAATGATGCTTTTGGTAAAGAACCTATAGATCTAGCTAGAGAGTAAGATATATACCTTTGTGGTCTAGTGGATGATCTTCCTTCTCATAATTTTGATCTTGTTGAATTATTTGCATTAGGTACGGAATTGTTCCAAATGTTTCTTAAATAGATATTTTTACTAGCAATAGATCTCTATATTTGATTGTAGACTTTCCATTTGTCTATGCTCTTGTTTATGCCTTTGTTGTTGGTGTTGGTGGATCTAGTGCTTCACTGACTGAATTAACATAGTATATTTTTGGTGGTATTGGAATGTATTTTTTTGGTGTATGTGGTGTAGGATCAATATAATAAACACATTCCTTGCATGTTGCTAGTGTTGGATCAATGAGATCAACGACATGACCATTGAATCTATTGGTGCTCACTTAGCTTTTGTTGGAGTTGGAATTGGTTATGTAGATGTTGTGGGTGTTGTTATTAGATAAAATTTTGGATCAAGAGATAAACCAATAGCTTAATCAACAATTCAATCAACAATTACTATTCAATCTACTACTCTTGGTGCTACTTAAGCCTATGTTATAGCCATGTTTGCTTCCTTCTCTCATACTCATGTCTTTCCCATTGTTTCGGGTACCATAGTTGTTGTAATACTGAGAGGGGGTGGGTGAATTAGTATGAGCACTTTTACCACTTTTAACCACAATATATAAACTTCAACTTTATGGGCAGTATATCATCAATGTATCATTTATGATTTCATTTTATAAATCATGAGCATATAAGCAACATCACATCATCAATATCACATCAAATACATAGTATACCATAATTTTTGTGGAAACCCAAATGGGAGAAAACCATGAAATGTTTTTTTATATATTGTCAAGAATCCATTCATTGGAAGCACCAACTTCCAAATTCTCCAGTTGCAACTGGAAGGAGGCTACAACCCCCTATTTATAGGCTCCAACTTGAAGGAAGCTACAACTCACTGAATTCTCTAGCTCCAACCTGCAGGAAGCTCCAACTCCATGAGTTTTTCGACACCAACTAGAAGGACGATAAAACCCCCTTTCCTTGCCCCATTATGTCGCCCTAAAATATAAGTGTAGACCAACTATCACTACCACAATCAATGTCACTGCCATTTTCACTGTCACATCAACTTGTAACCTATCAACATGTCACTATCACTGACACACTATCATCAACCTGTCAATGTATCCAACATGTCACTATCACCAATCTGTCATAGTCATTGATATTCAACATTGACGAAACCAGATCCTCTCACATGGATACCATCACCAAACCATGTACACCAACCTATATAAACTATGCATCAATCATGCACCAACGCCTGTACCAAACCATGCATCAACCATGCACCAACACATGTACCAAACTATGCATCAACCATGCACCAAAACCTATACCAAACCATGCATCAACAATGCACCAACACCTATACCAAACTGTGCATCAACAATGCACCAACACTTGTACCAGACTGCGCATCAACCATGTACCATATCATGCATCAAACATGTACCATACCATCAACCATGTACCATGAGATGTGCCTCAACCACATACCATATCACTCATGATATGTCTCAATCATCGCATGCACCGTGTACCATAAGATATCAACAATGAAGTGCCTCAACAAAGTACTCCAACATGTACCAAGATCACCAACATGTGCCTCTAACCATGTACCATATCATCAACCATATACCTCAAACAACATACCAATCATCCATAGACCATGTACCATAATATGTACCAAGAAATTACTATCAATGGTGTACCTCAACCAAGTACCAATATCACCAAGATATGTATCTCATACATGTGCTACCATATACGAACCGTGTACCTCAATCATGTACCAACATCACAAAGATATGTCTCTAACAATGAACCATACCAAACCAGATATCAAAATAGATAAGAATGTGCTTTTAAAAATGTATCATATCATCACCAAGGTGTACCATGCACAATCACTACCATGACATGCCTCAATCATGTATAATAACAACTCAAGAGTCACCTCAACCATGTATCAATATCATCCAAAACAATACCTTATATAAGTTCCAACACCATGCACCTAAGATGTGCCTTAATCATGTGCCAATGTCTCAACAATATACCAATCATGCATCAATCATGCACCATAACCATAACATGTAACTCTCAAATCAAACACATAATCATACATGTAACATGTAGATGACATGTTGTATCAAACAAATAGACCAACCTGGAAATCAACAACATGGCACAAGAATTCTACCTTCACTTATGTCTTTTCCTGGTGGGACAAATACTTCCTATCACATGGGGCTCACGTGACAAGAACTATGCAACCCACAAGGATGCCTCGCGGGACACTAGTTGTCTGAACCGCGGGGATTATCCAATTAGGGCTTTTACAAAAAACCCTAGCTCTCCTTTTTAATATTGAAACTCTCGCACTTCTCACTTGTCACTACCTCAAATTTTGTCGCAGCAAACTTGCCAAATAGATCACTAGTTCACTAGAAGATATTAAATAGAATAAGTGAGTGAATGTGCTTATGAGAGACTCCTTGAAGTGTTGTTGGCACAAGGACAGACCCAGGGTTCAATGCTTTTAGAAATGTATCATATCATCACCAAGGTGTACCATGCACAATCACTATATTGACATGCCTCAAGCATGTATAATAACAAATCAAGAGTCACCTCAACCATGCATAAATATCATCCAAAACAATACCTCATATAAGTTCCAACACCATGCACCTAAGATGTGCCTCAATCATGTGCCAATGTCTCAACAATATACCAATCATGCATCAATCATGCACCATAACCATAACATGTAACTCTCAAATCAAACACATAATCATACATGTAACATGTAGATGACATGTTGTATCAAACAAATAGACCAACCTGG
>ML802095.1:17400-45718 GCA_009831015.1 Picea engelmannii
TACACTTCCAAAGTTACATGGAAAGAGTGGTACTGGTGGTAACCGCGGCTTCGGAAGTGATAAGGGATCCGAAACAACTGTGCATCGACTGTGTGGATGCTTTCGACCGGATGAAGCAGGCGGCCGTTGCAGGCCATGTGATCTGTTATGAAAGTTAAAGGGGGTATTATTCTTTTGGAGGATCTGAAAGTAAGCGCAGAAACACCTGTAGCCTTTCAAAAAATGGAGTCCAAAGTATATATTTTATGTATAAAGAGAGCATAATCATGCGTGGTGGAACTTCCCTCGATCGGGTGGCGTGTGGTAGTGCTTTTCAGCGTTGTTTCGCTTTTCCTTGTGGATTTCGGATATACGGCTGCTTTACTATTTTGTATGGTTCACAACGTTTTCAAATACTATATCTATGCAGCTTCAAAGATAGCGAAAGGTTTTTCCATTTTGTAAGTTACAGTGACAACGAACTCGCAGATTTTTCCAATTTTTTAAGTGGATAGTTCGTAATAATAAATTTATGAGGAAGTTTAACTTTAATTATTTGGTTGGAGGAATTGTAATTTTTTATCACTTAATTCAGATTCTTCAAAAACTCAATTATTCTGAGTAAATAATTTCAACAATTAATATTTGCTATTTCATTCATTTATTTAATAACTATAATTAATATTTGCTATTTCATTCATTTATTTAATAACTATATTTAGAATGTTTTTATTATCATTTTAATTATATTATAATTTAAATTTTAGTTTTATATTAAAAATTTAACTTAAAATTTTAATTTATTGATGATGATGATGATGATTAAGTGAGACTGGATTGGTCTACCGGATTTTAAGAGGGTAAGGGATTATTTGCAATTCTTTAGAATTTTGTTTCTGCTCTCAAAAAAACATTAAGAGAAGTTTTCCAAGATCACCATAGTTTTGTTGAGTTAAAAGGTTCAAGAGGTTGGTAGTGTGACAAATATTTTGAAATGGAGATCTAATGTGGGTATAGGATATGCAATCTAAGAGAAAGCGTTTTTCATCTTCAACCTTCTTAGTGTCACAAAGGTGACACATTCTTTCATCCCATGGGGTTTTAGGAATTCACCCTAGTTTCACTATGGAGCTCGTGAGAATTTGTTCTTATTTTAGCAATGTTTATTTTTTTCTTTACACTTGTCAAAAACTAGAGATAATTTTGATCTTCCAGATTAGGGTTGATTACATCTTTATAATATCTTAATTTTCTTTTTTCCTCTAACTCTTTATCACACCACATTTTAAGAAGCGCATCTTTATGCCATCCTCGCTTTAGTCGATGGTGGTTACGACTGGATTTTGAAGCAAATTTAGGAAGGCTCTTGTCTTCCATGTTGTTTAACTTGTTCTTATACATTAGTTATCTAGTCATAGTCGTTCTCTCAATGGGGGAAAGATTTTCCTCTAAGAGGAGGACGAGATAAAGTGTATTTCCTTTAATTTTGAGATTATAGATTATAAAATTCTTTTGTATTTTCTCTATCTTTCTCCAAGATTCACGAGAGATACTACATCCCTAGACTTCACATCCATATAGAATAATCGACGTAACAAGAGTCTCGAAGAGGAGTTTCTTCTTCTCCCACATCCAAATATCGATTGATTTACAATTGTTTTCAAGCCCATAATAAGTTTTCCAGCCCCCAATAATCTTTTTCTCAATGTTATAATTCCAGTTGAGCTTGTCGTGAATATCGATTCCAATATATTTGTATGAAGTCACTTCCTCCAAGTTGTTGTTGTCATATACGAAGGTATCATAAGTGATCTTATTGGATTTAATGATAATGACCTTAGTCTTGTCAATATTAACAGTCATACCCATATTGGAGAAAAGATCCTTGAGGATCCTTAGTTGGTTTTCAAGATCATGGGGACTCCTCACCATAAGAGCGATATCATAGACATAAAGAAGAAGATTGATGACTATACTAATGAGAATCATCGACATAAAAAAGAAGATTGATGACTATACCGGTGAGAGTAGGGCTAACACAACTTGCTTCTTCCAAGCAATCTTCTAACTTGTCAATGTATATGCCAAAAATGGTAGGGGACAAGGGACAACATGCTTGACTCCAATATTGCAATTAATCTCTTCTTACCAATCCTCAATATTCTTAAACTTGACAATAACGTTCTCATACAGCTTTATTGCAACAATCCTCAACTCGAAAGAAAATTTTATCTCTTCCAACCTATTCCAAAGGTTTTTCCTGGGAATTATGTCAAAAGCTTTTCTAAAGTCAACAAAACAACAAAAAAGATTGGTTTTAGTATTGGGGAACTCCTTTGCAATGATCCTAAAGGTAACAAGATGGTCCACAGTTGAATGATATCTCCTCAACCTGACCTGACCTTTATCTCTTTTACCGTGACTTTTTAGCCAAAGACTAATCTTATTTTCCAAAATAATTCCATAAAGCTTGGCTAAAATCGAGCTAATTATAATGGTCCTATAATTAGAGGGAATGTTTCTATACCCATTTTTAAAAATAGGAACAAGGAGGTTTTGGGTCCAGGGTTTAGGGAAGCTCTACTTGACTGGTAAATTGAAGAGCATGTGTATGTGAAGGATGACGATAGGCCCTCCAATTTTAAAAATTTCAGCTTGGTAGCCTTCAATGTCCTTAGCTTTCTCTTTTGCAAGCCGCTTAACCCCGAACTCTATGTCATCCAAAGAAAAAACTTCATCCTTTGTAGGGACAATAGGAATGGTGTCCATGGCATTCGGGAACTCGTAAAGAATTTTAAGGTAGGAATTCCAGTTCCTTAAGAAAATCATATTATTTTCTTTAGTATTACGGATTAGAATTTGCCTCCAGAACTTCTTAGGATCCAACTTCGATAGTTGTGAAAGTTGTTATTGTCTTTTATTGGTATAGTACATTTTTTCCCTTTTAATTAGGGACTTGTATGAATTGATGTTATCGAGTTTTAATGACTCATTATAAGCATCCCTAATGGATTTCCTAGAAATTTTTTATTCTTTATCATACCAAGGGTTGGTTGTTCTATTATTCTTTTTACAGGGCACCTCGAAAGAGAGATTGTTAATAGAAGTGGAAAGGGTAGTTGTAAAATTATAATAGAAGTATTCAATGTTGTCTTTATAAGTTAGAAGATGTTAGATTATAGATATCAATCATTAATATTAATATTTATTATTTTAGTAATTCATCCAAAATTTTAATTAAATTTTAAAAACTAATAATTAGAAACTCAAAAATAATGTGAATGCAATTTTTATCCGTTTAATTATATTATAATTAAATTTTGAATGTTTTTATTATTATTTTAATTATATTATAATTTTAGTGTTTTACGTTTAGATTAAAAATTTAACTTAAAATTTTAATTTATCAATATTAGAGAAAGGTGTTTAGGATGGAAGTGTTAACCACATGGGAAAAGAATTATGTTATTTAACTTAAAATTTTAATTTATTAATATTAGAGAAAGGTGTTTAGGATGGAAGTGTTAACCACATAGGGAAAAATTATGTTATTTTAGTTTAAAGAAGTTTGAGAACTCTTTAACGATTGTTATAATTTACATATTTAAAAAAACGATTGTTATAATTTACATATTTAAAAATTTATTAATTCAATATTATTATTATAATTTATATTTTTTAATATTTTTTTAAAAAGTTACTTTTGGAGTTTAGTAACATTAAAGATTGGTGAAAATAAATTAATTTTAATATAGGACTTAGGTAAGGTTGTTTCTTGTGTTTTATTTTTATTTATTTTTAGCTTATTAATAATAATAAGGTATAGTAATCATTCTCGTGCTTTGAGAATGATATTGTTTTTATGGTTAGGAGTTTCTATCATTCTTAACACTAACAAAACAAAGGTTATGATAATTAAATTCAAAAATATCACTTACTCTAATTTTGTGTATGATAACAATAGGTGAGATGAAGCCACTTCATGAACTATATCATTGAGAAAATGATAAATAGAGGGTGTAAATCTTATTACAGACTTGAAAATAGTTGTAAGTTAGCCGACCTTTGACTATGGGATAAGAAGAAACTTCATTTTGAAATTCTCATTACTTTTGTTATCTTATATGGTTGTGAAGTCTGGATTGTAGTGTCTTTAGATAATCATGGATAAAGGTAGAGAAAATCCAAAAGTGTTTTATAACTTATGATCTCAAAATTAAAGATAATACATCCTATCCTATCATTCTCATAGAAGAGTCTTTTCCCCATTGAGAGCATGAGTATGACTAGGTACCTAATGCACAAGAACAATATAAACATGGAAGACGAGAGGTTTCCTAAGATTTCTTCTAACTCTAGTCACTGGTGGCATAAATATGTCATGTCTTGGCTAAATCATTGGTTAATAAAGGAAAAAGACATTCCACATAATAAGGATAATATTAAAATATTATTACATCTAAATTTAAGGACAAATTGTGTTGCGATAAATAATTAAAAGATAAAATAAAATAAAGATATTATAAGTAGGTGATCAATCCTAATTTAGAAGATCAAAAGTCTTTCTATTTTGATTAGCATAAAGAAGAAAATCCACATTGTTAAAATAATTCCTAAAATGGCATGGGTTAAAAGAATTTGTCATCTTTGCAACACTAATAGGGTTGAAGATAAAAAAACACTTTCTCTTATAATGCCTTGTGTACACGTGTTCTTAACCATTAGGCTCACTTAGGGTGTATATATTTAATACATATATCAATGTATATCTAAATCATATATCCAAAATCCCATCTTATAATATTATTAATACACATTACACATCTCAAATGGAGATGTAATAACCATTTGAGTCATCATTAATGTTGATTAATATATTATACTCAATATTTTTATTTCTCTTATAATATTAGAAGCACTTCACATTGATAACCATGATGATGACTATTATTAACATTTGTCATAATTAATTTTGATTTGATTTTTTTAAGAATTATTTGATTTGCTTTAAAAATTTATTTTTATATTCAAAAAGTTTGAGAAAAAACATTCCTAATGCCTAAAGCCTTAATAGTTTTGATGAGTTAAAAGGTTATGAAGGTTGGTATTATAACCGATATTTTGAAATTGAGATTCAATGTGGATGTACACAAAACATTTTAAGAGAGTGTTTCTCATCTTCAACTCTATTAGTGCCACAAAAATGATGAATTCTTTCAACCCACGACATTTTAGGAATTTTCCAATGCCCTATGTTACTATGAAACTTGTCAAACTTTATTTTTATTTCTACAATGTTGATTTTTTTTCTTATAGAGAGATACTTTTAAATACACTTTCCTCTTTTTCAATAAATATTTAGATAACCAAATAAAACTAGGTTCTCAAAAAAATCATATTTTTCACGACACTATATTTCTCTCTAACTAAAATAAATTTGATTGCACTTTGAAATAAATAATTGATTTATGGTAGATATTTCCTAATGGAGCATGCATAGTCATATCTAGAGGCTAAGGTTATCTGTAAGAACTGTGTTTTCAACTTGTTATTTTGGCATAATCAGAAGCATTGATCTAACTTCTTTAGATTTGTATTCTCACACCATCCAGACCACTCCATCTACTTAATCAACTATCATACCAAGACTCATGCTTTGCTTAATCACATCAATCACTATGTATTAGTGGTTTCCAAGAACTTCCCAGAAAAACCCAAAATTTATAAGGTGTCTTAGGGTTATGGTTTTGATGTCTAACAATAAAAGTTACCAAAAAAGATCATTATAGAAGAGAACATGAAGATATTAGTATATTAGTCCCATAGATGACTCACCAAGATTGATTTTTCCTTGGATGATGTATTTCCTAGCTCCCCTTGGCCTTCAACTCTAAGTAGTGGTTGATGTTTAGTTTTAAAGGAATCCTCTATGACACTAAGAACCATATTAGATTTACGGACGCATTTACTCTATGATTTAGATTAGATAATTAATATTTAGATATTAGTGAGGCCTATCTCCTACATATTCTACATCATTTTTTGATTTGTGTTACTCCTCTACACATGGCCTCAAATCATGGTTTTCATAAAATTAGAGACTTGCATAGATCACAGCCAAATGTAAAGAAAAACACTAAAAAGTGTTGTCCTCATCAACTAGATCATTGGAAATCTATGATTCAATGCCTAAATTACATCTAGCATCTACTATAGTTTACATAGGGTGAAGATTGGTGATGAGAAGGAGGCCATTAGGCTATAGACGTGGAATATATGTTGAGCATGGAGGAAGAATGTTTGGATTATATGGAAGACCTGCTAGAGGGTCAATAGATTTGGACAAAACTGTTGCTCAGTCCACTTGGAACTTGGTAGATATGGGGAGGATGTTTAACCTAGGGTCACACCCATTGGAGGAGGAAACAATGGCTATCATATGTGAGTTGGATCAATAATTATCTAGCCATGGTTCTAGGTTTGAGGCTTGAATGGAGGAAGGATTAACGAGACTAATTGACAACTCTCTTGAGGCTCATCAATTCAAGGTAGGTGTAACACCTATGAACCATGTTGGAATATAGCTTATAGATCCTCTATGGTTAAACCCTATGATAGACAAGGACATGGTTTTAACTTGACCGTATGATGGCTTAGGTACCAATATTACTCATATTGATTCTTACAGAGACTTTGAAATCCCTTACTATAACACAATTGGAAGAAAACAAGTTTTAGTGGAGGTAGGGTTTATTGGATATTTTCTGGAACTTAAACTCATGAGTGGCTCCTCAAACTCTGATGTTGGGGGTTTAGGGTCACATATTTTGGAAGGTGTGATAAAACAAAAAAAACACAAATATATTTAAAAAATGCAAGACCCTGTCGACTTGAATCTATGAGATAAGACAGGCTTAATGCCATAATGGACTTGGAAGATTTGGTTGTTGTAGGTCAGTTTCCAGGTAGAAGGATGAGAAATGAATGTTTAAAGGACCGTACCAAATCAAACTTTGAGCCCATGGTAGGATTCATCCCATGTACCATGAATTTGGAAAAGGGTTGGATGGTATGGGTTTTTAGAATGGTGGTAGAGGTTGATAAAATCCTACACAAATGTTGGAAGTGGGGTTCACGAACTTTTTTTCTCAAAAAATGCCATTTTGTCTTCGATGCCTGGTCTACTTGAGTGGATATCCACCCAATATGGGTTATAATTCTAGAACTTCCTCTGGTATTGAGGTCAGAGAAAGTATTTTAGGAAATAGGGATCCTATTGAAGTATACTATGAAGTCGATTTCTCTTTTTGTGACACGGGGTATTTTGGAATGGCCTAGATTCTTGTGGGTTTAGAGACTAGTAAAGGACTAATAAAGGCTATGGAAATTAGAAGAGGAGTAGACCTTTTTCATATAGCCCTAGACTATGAAGATATACCTATAATACCTTCTGCGAGGAGGGCATGTGTGACACCTTCATCCACCCAGGAAAGATGTGAGACCTTGGGTTGCCGAACAAAGATGAGTGTGTCCCATCCTCATATAGGAATGAAGTGGGATGAATTGGAAGTGATATTGACCAAGTGGACCCGTGACAACACTTTTGGAGTACGTTGGATGAGTCACAAGGAGGCACAAGGAACATAGGCAAGTCGACATAAGGGTTGGGAAAAGAAACAGAGCGGGGAAACCTACCCATCAAACTTGATATGGAGACTTGCATCTCAAGCACACTAGTGTGTATATGAGTTGATGCGACCCTCAACATAATGAAACAAGGTGTGAACAAAGATCAACCAGTCTCTCCCGCCTAAAGGACATGGTGGTCCACACCAACAGTCGTGACGGTTTGGGAACCATATGAATGTATAAGATATTGAGCGAGGGGTAAGATAAGGAATCAATCGATCGATCATCAACAACACTATGACTTGGAAAGTACAACACTTGATTTCTTAGGAAGATTTGGGTAGAGGGGATCCCTCCCTCCTCAAGGGGCCAAGTATCTCCATCTAGGATGACTTGTGTCACCTTGTGGAGAAGGAGGTTGGGGCAAGTTCTCTTTGGGTTGAGTTTGATTGGTAGGATAGTTTTGGAAATGGAGCACAAAGACGAGTTTTTTCTCATTGAGGTGTTTCAAATATGAGGCGTGAAATAGGTGAACAAGATTTCAATAAGGTTTGGCTAATTCTGCAATGAGATTTGTGACTGCATGATAGAGTTGTATCGCACCAAGTGTATGTGATGAATACGATTTTTGTATGTATCTTTGAGCCACAAACTCCATTGCAAACCTTTTCGGTTGTGGTATGAGCTTCATGCTCAATGTACTTGTTGTTTGTTGTAACATCTTGTATAATATGAAGTGTTTGTACGGGTGTTAGGAACATTTGGTGCTTCCCAACCATATACTAGTGTCTCTTTCTCATGTATATGATGTTCGCATGTCCTTGTTCACATATTTGGATAAGGACATAACTATTAACTATATGTGTTGTAAATATTGCAAGTGTAAGTGTGCAGTTGAGTGGGCGTCTGTTACACATCAAAAGTCCTCACTTTGATAATGTCACATTCTCATTGTTGCAAGTGTCACATTCTCATCATGTAAGTGTCACATCACGAACGAAACCATGAAAACACTTGATACAACCCCTAAAGCATGTTAGAAGAAGAATCCCCATGATTTGATAGTCAAAACAAAGTGTTTTTCTATGGGAATTGGTCATCTTGACAACTTTTGGAAGATTAGTGCTCCCCTGCTCATATGCAAGGAGTGCTAGTGCTCTTTGTCTATATAGAAGGGAGTGTTGTAAATATTTGTTACCCATTGTAAGGGAGCGTCGAATTGGTTGAGAAAATCTTGGAAGAAATCCCCGTTTTTCTCTAAGGACAACTATGGATGCATTGAATTGGTTTGGCTCGAATATAACCCTCAGACTACATCTAAGGGAGATATCACAACTGATGGAGTCATATCCTTAACTAATCCAAAATATAACCAAGGTGGTTGAGCCTCTCAAATCCTATAAATGGAGGCATTCTCATGGTGAACAAGGAGGAGAAATAATCAACAAGGCATTGTTATTTTGATCGTGGACATTTCGAGCAAGGGGTTAGACGAGGAGGAATTGGAGAGGTTGTTGCAACATCATCTGAAGATTGTAAGTGTCTTTTTAAAGTTCTCATCGATATACTTGTCCTATTTCCTTCTAGTATGTGTTTACATGTACTTGTTTATGCTTGTTTTAATCTTTCATAGATAGATCGGTTTTGTCTAATCCATTAGAGTAGGAGATAGTTGTTTGTATCTTGTCAGCCACTACTGGTACTGTTCATAACTCATGGATTGGAGCAGCGTGGACAATATTCAAAAGTGAGGTACATCATACTATCCCTCCTTCTCTCTTTTTCGATGGGAATAATTTATCTATAGGAATGGTAATGTCCAAAGGTAGTTTTTTGTTTTTGTAGAGGGGTTTGTACTCCAAGGGAAGATTCACCTATCTACAAGGGAATATTCTGTAACAGAAATTGGCGATTCCACTGGGGAGGAACTTTTAGTTTTTTTCTTTCCTTAGTTTTTCCTTTCCTTTTGTCTATCTTTATATCTCGTTTTCTGATTTAATGTATTCTTACATCTTTACATCTTTGCATCTTTGCTAAGTTGTCTTACAGAGTCTCTGATTGAATTTCCATGAGTTTTTGAGTTTTCTGGGTTTTTTTAAACCTTTTCTCAGGACCAGCACCCTCTCCAGTTTAATTCAGAGTGTCGATTGCTTGATCAAATGTCCCCCATAGTGTATTAAGGAGAGATATAGCACTTTGGTGCCTTGATTACTAGAGCGCCGGTTTTTCTTGCTTTGAAAAATTGTTAAATGTTTGCTTGCTGGGCATAGTCCTTTGATCTTTCTCCCTGGCTCAAATACTATTCTATCAGATCTTGTCTTCTGTTTGACTTAAAACTTGTTGTTTTTAATCCTTTTATTCTTGATTGGGTTTAGGTTGTCTTTCCTTATTGCAAAATCAATTGTTTCTCTCAAACTTGGTTTCTTTTTGTTGCTCTTTTCGATTATCTAATTGATTAGAGGTTTTAATAAGGAAAGTCATTGATATCAACACCGTTTACTTTGTGTTTGATCCCTTACTCAATTCCAGAAGGCAATTAAGTCTGATTTTTTGCTTTTTGGTGTTTTTCTTTGAGTGAATAGTTTGTTCTTTTTTTGGTTTCTTATCGATTGTTAGGAGTGTCTTTGTTTGTGTTCTTTTGCTTCCTTATTTCAAATCATAGTAGTGAAGTCATTTTTCATTATTAGTGAAAGAAAGAAGCATTAGACGAATTATTCAATTTACATTTGCAATCAAACAAAGAGATACTTGCATGCATTGGTTTTAAATATTGGAAAGGTTTTCTTTATAATTTGGCAAATTGTTTGAATTCTTGTTGAGAATGAAATTGTATAAAAAAATTTCACTCTTGAGTGCTTGTTAGTGAAAGAAAAGAAACTCTTCTCCTTCCCATAGCTAGAAGTTCATTGAAAAGAAACTTCGCATCTCATTATTTTCATCTTTTTGGAGTCGAGTACCAAACATCATCAGTTTTACTTTCATTCACCTTTGTGTAACAAACAACCATGGAAATGAACGCTAATTAAAATCAGACTAGAAATTTTTATTTTTAAGATCTTTACACCAACACAAGACTAGGACTAGAGATTTGGAAAAGGCTGTGAGAATAACTCTCCAAACCATTCAAGAAAAAATTGGAATCTTTTGTTAGGGATATTAAATCCAATTTTTGTATAAGCATAGTTGGGATCCCCCTCTCACACAGGGTTTACGCACAAGGTCGTGTTCGGGAGAGAAACAAAGATTATCCCTCTGAGGCTTAACCGTTCGTAGTAGTACGATCGTATATTGGGGGTTATTCTTGAGTATTAGTTTTTTTCATGTGGTCTCAGAGCTTCATGAATTCTGAATTCGTTCAGGGTCCTCTAGAGTTAACTGGTCCACTTGTCCTCAGTTCTCTTGAAGAATTTCAGAATTGATATCCTGCCCATACGTTCGGACTCAACTGTCGACTATACCCACCCAGAGGTTGACTTCGAGTTGGTATCCTTTGTATCCACAATATTTAGGGTCATTACACGAGGTGACGGTGAAGGGAAGTCTTTGTTTTACTTGGAACATATGTTAGTCAAACTCACTCGGGCTCCTTGGAGGGTAACCCATGAGTAAAATCATGAGGAAACTTGCACCAAGGTGTAAGTTTGTTAAGAAGGTATCCAACGTAACTAATCCACCCGCTCATATCCTATCCCCTTCTCACTTTGATCACGCTATGTTGGATTTCATCACCAATTGGTACGTTCATTGAGAGAAGGCATTGTTTGCTTGTTGGTTTTCTAGAATTTTTAGCGAGTGTTGTTTGTTTACTTTAAGTTGTCTTAAAAATTGGTATTGTGGCTGATAAAGGTCTTCATAGTTCATGTAGGATGCAAGGGTTTCCTCCAGAAGGCTACGAACCCCTACCTCATAACTTACCTGAAGACAATTACTATGAAGAGGTTGAGAACCATTCATACATTGGGAGTGTTACTACTCCTTTGCTAGCAAATCCTGAGAGAGCCTTAGTTACTATTGAGGAAGGCTCCACCCTTCCTGTCAACCCAGCTTTGCCAGTTTCTCTCGATCCACACCTTGCTTGACTGGACTCTTCAAGTAACATTGTAGTAGAAGATTACCCTCACCTACCATCAAGGCCATATAATCAATTAGATAAGGAACCGATAAAATTGAATTTTAACGAAGAATACACTACCCCTGTCCGTTCTGTTGAAATGGTAGATCCACATCAAACTCTTGTTCGTTCAATATGGAGAAATACATTGGGATGAGACCTTTATGAAAAATTTAATTTAGTTGACCACCTTTTGACCCTCCTCATGCCTCTACCACCAACGATGCAGAGGCAGGACCGTCAGGTCAATCCATCATCCATCCCGTCAAACCAACAATCAATAGTGCTACCACATCATGCTAGGTTCACAGTTAAATAGGAGTCGTGTTACCCAATGAGTTGCAAATTACCTTGATAGTTACACCTCATATCCCTATTCAAGCTACAACTTCATATACTCCACAAAATCATATTGGGACATCTTTGCATCCCATAATGAAAAACCATGCCACGGCACTGAACCCAATTGCGGTCCAAATCCCTACCGGGGGGAAACCGTCCTCCAACATGAAAATTTTGACTGGGGGGGGACCTCACCTTACCGATCATATCCCAGTTTCTACCCAACCAATGGCAGGTAGACAATCTCAACCTTTGTTCACTGGAAACCCCCCACAATCCTGGGGAGCACCCCAAGGAGGTCAGTTCCATCAACCACATCAGGGCGGGCCATTAAACCCCAACCTGCAAGGAGGAATACCAAATCCAAATCCTTCTAGGCTAAATTATGGATAAACTTTCCCGAGAGTCCTGAATCCCACTTGGGTTCTTCAAGGTCAATCATATTTTCCTCCCCAAGGGACAAATCCTTACCCTCCTTAGGGCCGACCTAGTTACCCTCTTCAAGGGAAATCTAGTTACCCACCTCAAATGAACTATCCTCCCCTAGGTTACACTGGTTATCCTCCCCAAGGGAAAATGTGTTTCCCCTCTCCTTTTATGCACATTCCTCAACAAATAAATCCTACCTTTGCTGGTCAACAACAACAACATATGGGAGGGCCTGTTGGATACAATTGTCCACCTCAACCAGTTTACGGCCCTATTGGTGTCCCTATGCCACACCAGTATCATCCACAGGTCAATCGACAACTATCGTTCTTATCCATTCTAGATCTACTGGATTTGTCGAGATTGACAAATGATCCCATATTATATTCTCCGTTTTGGCTAGTTATTACTGCTAAATTGCCTTCCGATATTATGAAATTTGACGGTAAACCTGGTGAAGACCCTAATAACCACATTATGAATTTTCATCTATGGTGTTCATCAAATTCACTAATGGATGATTCTATTCGGTTACGTCTTTTCCAACGTACACTTATGGGTACAATGATTAAGTAGTACATTGAATTAAAACACAAAACATTTCAAGATTTTAATTCACTTTCCATGGATTTCCTCATGCACTTCCAATTACCTATTCACTAGAAAAACCGACACGAAACTTTTGACCTCTCTTTGTCAGACCAACTCCATACATATCTCTGATCATATTCATGAGTGGAGACAATGACGACAACTGATCAAAGTAACCATTCCTGACCAATTGTTTGTTGAATGGTTCACCAAATCTGTTTTTCCTCTGATCGCTCATGACGTAGCCATCGGTGGTGTCGTTATAGAAGAGGAATCCATTACTCGTGCCCATTATCTGGAATTGGTTTATTCCCAATTCGGTACTTTGTATTAATTGATTCCAAACGCTCCTCGTCCATCAATCGATCCATCAAAACCATCCTCTACCGCTCACACGGATGGAGTTATAAGTTTCGTCAAAACCCATCCCAGTTCATAGTCAACCAACATGACCAATCGTTCAGTCACTTCCCTCACTACCAGATCGTCTTAACTCTCATTAAACTCCCCCCCGACTCAAATATATGTGATGAGTGTAGTTCAATCTGCTTCTCCAAGACAATCAGAGGGGAAGAAGAAAACTAAGAATAAACCCAATAAAAACAATAATCGAGCCGAAAATGAAAAAACACAAACACAACCACCTGCTACTGAGAAACAACCACAACACAAACGCAATTTCCATGTCTCATTGGTGGTGAAGATCACTACTCATCGAGACGAAGTTGCCAAGAATTTTAAAGGAAATTCTCAACCCGCTATTTTGAGACATCCTTTTCCACAAAAACAGTCACTGGTTGCACAAGCTCTTGCACCTCCAACATGAGGTAATCCAAATCATCCTCCTAACTAGGAAGCTTCATTGAGTTCACACATTTATATGTTTAATGGGGTATATTTGACCACTTGTACTACAACATATGACACACCTCCAGGTAAACCTGATAAGGAGAAAATAAATACTAGTACTACATCAGATCCACAACCTAATACAATTACGCCTCCATCTGGGCCACTCCATATTGAGAAACCTAACTTTGACTCTATTCTACGCCCTCCCAAGAGCACAATTTGAAAGTAGACCTTTAATCCAAACTCACATGTTTCTCAAAACTAAAACATCGTTGAAGATTTGGCTCAATCACCTTACGCTATGTCAACTCTCAAATTTCTACAACACTTCCCTAGCCAACATAGGACTCTCTTGGTAGCCATCATAGCTATATATCTTGAGTCATCCAACACTATCACCTTTAACCTGGATAATTTTAAATCCCGACTCTCTCACCAATTGGCTTTCCAGATCGATGTCGTTGTCCATAATCAACATATTCATCGCACGATCTTGGACGAGGGGGCATCCACATGTGTCATGTCTTTGGCTTGTTGGAAAAGCCTTAAATCACCCAGTCTCAATCAATCTCCCAACATGTTATGAGCATTTGATGGAAGAGGTTTTCGACCTCATGGATTATTACAATCCTTAGTCGTTCAATTGGGAGGAAAAACTATTTCTGTAGATGTTGAAGTAGTCGATTCTCCCCTCGATTACAACTTGTTTCTAGGGAGAAGTTGGTTCTATGCTATGATTGTCATCCCTTCATCGGTTTTTCGATGCGTTCAATTCCCTCATCAAGTTAAAGTTGTAACCATAAATCAATTAGATTATTGTATCCCCGACACTTTCACTCAAACGACCAACACCATTCCTTTTCTGGGAGACTCAAAAATCACTTATGAAATTGTTGGGGTAGGTCTCTTGAAAGATTCTTCGCTCATGGGTACCTTCCCTACACCTCTTCCTCCCACTACACAACACATCACGACGATCAATATGATCTCAACTATGGTGCATCAATCCTTAGAATCATATGATCCTTGGATCATGCCTAGTCCTTTAGAATTCGATACACTAGGTGACACCATGACACTTAGTCTTGCAGATGTTGAATACGATGCCATCCAGTCTACCTCTCCTTCATTGGATGACCAACATCTGCTAACATCTATGACTTATTCATTACCATCTTGGTTAGACTCCCTATCCTCTACTTTCGATTACATCCTACATATTTTTCCATCCAATGAGTCTATTATGGAAATTCTTAGTATCGAGGAGGCACCATGGGATGACGACCACCATCGTTCATCCTTTCTTCCCAGTTTGGATGACATAGAGAAAGATATTTCATCTATCTTTCCTAGTGATATTGTTGACTCTCCCCAATTTCCAATACTCATTTAGGATACCATATCCGAGGGGAATTTGGGAAACATCTCTTCCACTATCACTGTCGACATATCCATTAAAGAAGGTATTGTGGAAAACATACAACTAGGTGCACGTTGTTCAACTAAATAAGTTGAAACCTATACCTCCTTGTTTAAATAATTCTGCAACATCTTTTCCTGGAGTTACAAAGAAATTCCAGGGATCGATCCATCGATCATTGTGCATGTAATCAAAAATTACCTAGGAGTTAAACCTGTGAGACAGAAACTTCACCTGGTCCATCCTAAGAAGACTGCGTCAATCAAGGAAGAAATAAAAAAACTTTTGAAATATGGTTTTATTTACCCCATCCCTTTGAACGAATGGGTTTCCAATATCATTCTGGTCACCAAGAAACAAGGGACCATTGATGTTTGTGTCAATTATCGGGATATTAATAAGGATTTTCCCAAAGACAATTACCCTGCACCCTTTATCAACCAAATTATCGATAATTGTGTTGGAAGTGTCATTTTCTCTTTCATGGATGGATTTTATGGATATAACTAGATCAACATTTTACCGACTAATCAACATAAAACATCCTTCATTTTTCCTTGGGGGACTTTCGATTATCGAAAATTACCATTTGGCCTTAAAAACGTTGGAGGCACTTTTCAGTGGGCCATGTCGTATGCATTCCACGATATCAAACATATTATTGAACCTTACCTCGATGATTTACCCACTCACTCGTCACATTAATGATACCACATTGGTCACCTATGAACCATCATTCTTCGATGTCGGTTTTACAACATACATTTGAACCCCCATAAATGCATCTTCGCTGTCGAATTAGGGAGACTCCTCAGATTCATAGTCTCCAAATACGGGATTAGGGTGGATCCCTTAAAAGTCAAAGTCATTATTTCTTTACCTCTTCCCAACAACCTCACTCAACTGCAAAGTTTACAAGGGAAGGAAAAAATTCTTCATCACTTCATTTGAAATTACGCCGAAATCACTAAAGTATTCATGAGATTGTTGCAGAAAGATGCCCCTTTCTTCTGGGATACCACCGCTCAACACTCATTTGATGCTCTTAAGCATGCCTTAACGAATAAATCCATTTTGCGCCCACCAGATTATGCAAAATATTATATCATTTATTTGTCTTCCTCCACTTCCACTATTTCTATGGTGTTAGTACAGGAGAATGAAGATGGCACTAGACATGTGATCTATTATCTAATTAAAAGTCTATCAGGTTCCAAAATCCGGTATTCACATGTCAAAAAATTGGCTTTGGAAACAGTTATTTCTGTCCAGATATTTTTCCATTACATTTTGTTGTGCACTACCATGGTCATCGTAGACTTGAACCCCATGTACCACATATTGACTCATCAAGTAATTGGGGGAAAATATTCCAAATGTATCGACATTGTCCAAGAATTCGATCTCGAGTTTTCCAAATCCAAAGCTAAGAAATTGTTGGTTTTCACGGAATTAATTTTTGATCTTCCCCATACTAATGAGGATACCAAGCCCAATGATTCCTTTCATGATGAATCCCTTTTCTTTATTAGTACATTTGATCCATGGTATGGAGATATTCGTCTCTATCTCCAAACCCAATGTGTTCAACCTAACATTTCACGTGATGAACAACGTCGCATCAAACACCACACAAAACACTAACTTATCATTAGAAACACCTTGTACCAATGTGGAATTGATATTGTCCTTCGACATTGCTTAACCCACGATGAGGTTGAACAAGTTTTAAATGACTATCACCTTGGAGCTTGGGGCGGACATATTTCTGGGATGGGTACAACCCAAAAAATTCTACGTTCTAGTTATTTTTGGCCTTCTATATTCAAATATTGCATTGAGGTCATTAAAAAATCCCCACCCTGTCAGATATTTTAGAGGAAAGCACGTACCCACCCAAATCCACTTCATCCCATTGTCGTCGTCGACCCCTTTGAAAAGTGGCTCATCTATTTTATGCAATGTAAGCCTACCTCAGCTGAGGGGCATGGTTATATCATCGTTGTCGTCAATTACTTCACTAAATGGGATAAGGCTATGCCTACATTCCTTAACGATGGCTTCACTGCAACACTCTTTTTTTAACAACATCATCAGTCGATTCGGTGTGCCACAAGCTATTTTAACTGATCATGGATCACATTTCCAGAACCAGATGATGGGTGAATTGTGCACCAAGCTAGGTTTTCTCCATGAAAACTCATCCCCATACTATCCTCAGGAAAATGGACGAGTTGAAGCCATCAACAAATTCATGAATACCATGCTTCAACGCATGTTGGGAGAGAACAAAACATCTTGGCACTTTCATCTCTTCTCCGCACTCTGGGTTTATCAAACTTTAGTTAAAAATGCAACTGGATTTACACCCTTCCAGTTGGTATATGGGATAAAAGTGATATTATCGACCAAATGTGATATTACTTCGTTGAAACTTGTTGTAGATCTCTTACCCCACACTTCTTATGAAGAGGAACAATTCTTGTATTTTACCAAGTTGGATGAAACTCATCGCGATGTTTCTCTCATCAATGAGACATATAAAAAATGCATAAAAAATCAATATGATAAGTCCATCCAACCTCACACTTTCACAGAACGATATCTAGTCCTGGTCTATGAACAAGATCATGACAAACTGGGGGTAGGAAAGTTAGAACCCATGTGGCACATGCCATACATCATAAAACATGTGTTACATACAGGCACCTATGAGTTAGTATATTATGATGTGATATATCTCAGTGAGCCCCAAAATGGGCTTTACCTCAAGAAGTGCTATGCATAGAATATCTCGCATGTGTGCTTTGTACTTTACTGTACTATATACTTTTGACTTGGTGTGTATTTTATTTTGTGTGCATGAGTTTTGTCTCAACTGCTTATACTTTTATTTGTGATTGAATGCGCAGATGACATCATCCTTTCCCATCTATTTTGGGTTTGTGGATGGTGCTAGTCAACATACCTAGAACATCGCTTCTGCAGCTTGGGTCATCTACAACTCTGGCGAGTTAGTGAGTTCAGAAGGAATTTTCCTCGAATCTGCAACCAATAACATTGCAGAGTATCATGTCATCATCAGACTCTTAACTGAAGCCTCCTCTCTAGGTATATCTCAATTGATTAATAACCTTGACTCTCAGCTCATGGTCCGTCAACTAAATCATGAGTACTTTCTTCACAACTCAACTTACCTATCATCCGAGGGTTCATCGTCTCGAAAGAGATTTTGAATTTCTTGAGTACAGAAACATATCTAGAGAACTTAACATGATCATGGATTCATTAGAAAATTACATGTTGGATTGGTATATTGTGCATAGATAAACATTTGAAACATAAATCATATGTATAAATATATCACATAAAACAAAATGCAACATAGGTAAGCACCGCAAAACTTNATATATATATATATATGCTTGGTAGAAAAAGGTTTTTGAAATACATCATACAAAAGTACATAACGAGGAAAAACATGGGCCTTCATGCCTATAATATCATCATAAAGACTACAAATGACTGAGGACTCTAACCATCCTCTTGTATCATGTTGTGCTCTGCATAACACACTACCGCTCGTGCCACCCATCGTAGCAAATGATTGAGGCCTTCAAAGACCCCAACTGTGTGTCACTGAATATGTAAAGGCACGTCTCGCCTCCTCAAGGGAGGAACACCCATAGTCAATCCCCATAGGTTTCTTTCTACCTCCCGGAGTCGTCCCACTATGACATCATGCTCAGCTGCTGCCTGTGCATCCCCACAATGCCCCAATGTTGGCATATTCGTTGGACGTGGCACACCTCTGTCTACATGATGAAAATGAAATGTTTTAGATCCCTCATTGTACAACCAAACACTGATAAAAATAAATAAATAAAATAAAAAATTTACAAGGTTATGATCTTTTGTACCTGATGCATCCCACTGTATGCCCTCAGGAAGTACCAAGTCAACACTACCTTTGAAATCTACCCCAACATAGGGGAAGTCCTCAATCACCAATAATTTCCTCCTCCACCATGTGAATAAGTGGACAGTGAATCTGAAAGCCAAGGGCTCATTCCCCAACCTAGGGGAGAGACTGGTCCACCTCTCCATATGAGGCTCGGTCATAGGACATGTTATCATTGCAACCTATGGTTGCATCTGGGGGATCTACCTTAGGAAAAATGAAACTAAGAAAGAACCATATCCGAACTTTTTTTGCCTGTCAGTCCTGCATTTATATATCTTCTCTTTGACATTCCTCAAGAACCCTGCACTCCAGTTGAATAGTCTTGGTTCCAAACACTGAATGGTGTAAGAAATTTGGGATTTAGAAGCCATATGGGCAATAATGCTCCCCACCAACTTGGTGATGGCGAATATGACATATCGAAGTGCTATATCCCTCACATCTCTTATCACGATCCTTCCTCCCACCAACCTTGACCCTAGTATACAGTGTTCAGAAACATATGCCTCGATCGGTCTCGGAGTAGCCCTGTGTCCGGAAAAAAGTATGGGTTCCCCTCTCCTTGAGAGCCCCATAAAAAATTCTACATCGTAAATCTCGATCTTAAGCATATGTGGCCCTATTCAGAATGTTTCCTCAGAGTCTTCCCATAGACCAATCAAGTATTCAAGAAATAACAATTCTTTTCTCATGTTCTTAAGTTTGAAATACTTGAGCAAGCCACAATTATGCAAGGCCACCCTCGCTTGAGGGTATTGAAGAGTGGCGATGTCATCAAACTTGTGCTCACATTATTTCCACTCAATCGTGGCTAGCTATGGATGAAAACTGAAAAAATATCAATTAATCATTATTAGCTAAACCCTCAATGGAAAAAATTGCTTCTTTTTAGCCTAAAAATCGATTTTTTTTTAGTTCTACACCTAGAACTCCCTCAAAGAAGCTAATAGAGTGCTAGTGTGCCATGAACACGCATACCAAGGAATTGAAATCATGATTGGAGCTCCCCTCAATGCCTTGAGGGAGCGTCAATCTAGTTCAACGCTCTAGGGATTCCCAAGGAGGCTAGAACACCTAAACTAAAGGATGAAATGAAATAAAAAGGCATGAAAAAGGATGAGGAGAAGGAAACAACCAACCTGGTCTAGACGGTTCTGAAAATGGTCGCCCACAACCCCCGCAATCAACACTCGAAAAACGCTCCAAAAGAGGTAAAAATCCAAAGACTAGAGGAGAATAGTGAAAAACAAGGGTAAGAAATGAATTCCTAACTTAGTTTGGTATTTAATATGTTCAATTTGGTCATTTGTCCTTATTATAAAGTCTATTTTTGTGTTTTTATTTATTTTTTGAGAAATTACTAATATCTTATGCCCAAAACAACTTGATTTTACAAGAATTTGAGTGGAGTTCTTTCGATTGTAACAACCAATGAGCTTAGTCTTCGTTCTTTCTCGCGCTCACAAATACATGAGAATGTAACCGAGTATACTTTTATCTCTTTTTTGGACTCGTAAAGGTTATACGAAAAAGGAACCCCTGGAGTCTCCTTTAAGCTCTTTTCAGACTCTCTAAACATGAAAATATTGCCGAGTGATCTTGCTTCATTTCACACTCATTAAAAGGTTCGAAAGGGCGTCTTCTGAGTAATAGTTTGTCTCTTTTTCAGACCTCAGAGGCTAAAATTATGAAAAATGACAACCCTGGAGTCACCTTCAAGTTCTTTTCAGACTCTCTAAACATGAAAAACCACCGAGTTTTCCTTCTCTGGACTCGCTAAACTACACATTGAAGGGCCCATATGGGGACAAACCCTTACTTCTTCCAGTTCGTTAAACAAAGGAAGAGGATATTACCAAAGGTGAGTTATATCGAACATGTTTTTATCCTCCTCGAGCTTGTTAAAAGTAAAAAGAGGTACTCACCTATCTGGATGGGGGAAAAATTGAAGGAAGTGGGTCAAGTTTCTTGAAAATTTTTGTAAACAGCTCTTGCAGTTGCCCTTGAACATGACACTTGTTTTAAACTTCAGACTGAACACTTGGATAATCTGCTAAACCTATGCATTGAACCAATCCTATGATTATTTCTACTCCTTTGAATCATCCAAAGAATGCCTCAGCACTCGCTACATTATGTTTTGGTCCACTTTGCATTTATGCTGCGAAGTCTCATGTGGTGCCTCATTATTCAAGGGAAGTTTCTACCTCGAGATTCAACCATCTACAAAATTACCAGTCTCGATACCCGTGTCAATTTGTGTTCATTTGTTAATATATTTTGTCACTTTCTTGTGTCAATTTCATGTCGATAACGGGGGATACATCAAGGCTCTCCTTCGACGAGTATTTTCCTGTCGAGTTCAACACATCATCCGAGAGTTAGACTTAGAAACTAGTTAGTACTGTTGATTAAGGTTGGTTGTCATTGATGTGAACCCTTGAAGAAAGCCCTGTGGAAAAAGGTTTGGGTAATGGACCCAAGATTGTTTCATGTAAAGACGACTCATTATTGACTTGTCATGGTTGATAAGAAGTAAAAATGGATGAACTCCAAAGTGGTCCCCTTATGGTAAAAGCCCTCATGGGAAGACTATTTGTGGAGTGAGAAAACCCATTCTTATTTGAGGAATAATGAGATGAAGGATAGTGAATTTGTGAGTGAAACTATCCTAGATGGATAGTGCTTGTCATGTTGTTTCTGGTGGTATGTGGAACGCCACATAACTCCTCACGGTTAGAGAGTTATGACCATTTGAAGTTGGAGAACCCTATTGAGTCTTATAGAATCTCCCAAGAGTCAAAGTTCTTTGCAAAAATAAATTATTTTAAATGAAGAAGCCCTAAAATAAGGAAAGTGTAAGGCTACATGAAGATATAAATAAGAAACAAAGCTCACTCATAAAAACACACTTTTACATATTGTATATCTATTTTCTTGTGTAAAGCTTCTTGTAAATACTTGTGGATACATTTGAAGTGGCGAACGTTTGAGGTAGCACGAAGGGTTGATGGTAAAATTCTTGGATTCACAGAAAACCCTATTTTTTGAGGCATACGCGGGTTGTCTGTGTATAGGGTGAGTACACGTATGGGAGCTGGTTGTGTATAGGGTGCGTATGTATGTGGACTGGCTATGTATAGGGTGCGTACACGTACGCGGGCTGTCTGTGTATAGGGTGAGTACGTATGCGGGCTGGCTGTGTATAGGGTGAGTACTTGTTGATAAAGCCATGAAACTTGAGAAGATAAAGGTGTAGAGGTTCTAGATTCTGAGATCAATCTCCCAAGAAGGTCTAGAGTGCTCAGATACATCATATCCATCCATTGGTTCAAAAGGTATGTCTTATTTCTATGAATAGTTGGATTTTGATGTATGCATGAGGAATGGCAATGGAGATTTGAGGATTCTCCCTAGAGAGACTAGTGGCTACATGGGATCTTCTGTATAAGTCAGATCTACAGAAATACAGTGTTGGTATATTTATCATTGATACTTCTTGTTGAGGCACATCTTGTATTTCTTGGCATATGGCTAAGAGTTTTTATGGTACATGGTTGAGATCTTGTATTTATTGATGTATTGAGAAGTTGAATATTATAAAGGGGTTGATGACTAAGATCTTGTGAGGGATATTATACTTGTTCATGATTGCACATACCTATATGGCCCATGACTAGAGAGAGACATAATTTCCTTGAGTAGAGGTTATGTATGAGGATGAATGCACAAGGTACAGTGACAAGTTATAGATCTATGTGAAAGAAGTTACAGAGGGTCAAAAGTTTTCAAGTGAAAGGAAACCCTAGTTTTAGAAGGCATACGCGGGCTTCATAACAGATAGGGCGTGTACATACGCGGGCTGCATCACTACAGGTCGCGAATCTGTAGTAATTTTGTAGATACATGTTCAATTCAGGTACAAATTGATTACAGGGCAGTTGTATAGATTGGATAAATCTCAGTGGTACAGGTTGATATAGTTGTACAACAGTATATCTCACAATGATAGGTTGACAGTGGTTCCATCATACTACTTCTACTTCAGGGTGGCAGGACGGGGCAATGACAGGTGGTTGTAGCCACCTTCTGGTTGTAGTCAGAGAACATAGGGGGTTGTACCCTCCTTCTTGTTGTAGCCAGAGAATTGGGGAGTTGGAGCTTCCCTCGGGTTGTAGCCTGAGAAACTAGGGGGTTGGAGCCTCCTTCTAGTTGCAGCTGGAAAACAAAGGAAGTTGGTGCTTTCAATGAATGTAATTCTTCAAGACATATAAGAAAAACCATTATGTGGTTTTCTCTCGATTTGTGTTTCCATGTAAAACACTGTTGTACTATGTATGTGTGTGACTTTTCATTTCTTATTGCTTATTATTGGATAATAATACTACATTGATATAACACTTGGATCAATTTGGATAAAAAGGATTATAATTTTACTATTACTGATTCACCCCCCCTCTTAGTAATCCAACAATTGGTGTCAGAGCAGGTTCCTTCAAAAATCAGTTTAACCACTGAAAGGTAGATCATGGAGATTACCAACTTATACAAAAATGGAATACCACAATTTGATGGACATAAGTATGCCTTTTGGATCATAAGGATGAAGACATATATACAAGCACAAGGATTTCAAGTTTGGCAATCAATTGTAGATGGATACACATCACCAACAATTCCACCAAAAAATGACAAAGCGGTAAAACTCCATGAGAATAATTCCAAAGCCACAAATGCACTTTTGAATGGTCTCAGTAATACGGTATTCACCAAAGTTTCACACTGTAAATTCGCTAAAGATATTTGGGACAAGCTTTGAAATATTTATGAAGGAGATACAAAATTCAAAGCAACAAATCTTCAAACTTACAGAGGTCAGTTTGAACAACTAAAAATGAAGGAAGATGAAGATATCACAGCCTACTTCTTACGAGTTGATGAAATAGTAAATGCAATCAAAGGATTGGGAGAAGAAATTGAAGAATCTGTAATTGTTTAAAAGGTATTAATACCTCTTCCTATGAGATTCAACCCTAAGATATCAGCACTAGAAGAAATATCAGATCTAAACTCAATAAGCATGGACAAACTGCATGGAATATTCACAGCATATGAAATGAGAACTGAACATGAAAATCCATATGCAAAAGAAGCAACCTTCAAAGCATCCAAAAGATCAAAGAAAAAAAAAAGGAACCAGAAGAATGTAGTAGCAATAACGATGTCTCGGAAGATGATGAAGAAGTGGCCAACTTAGTCAAAAGACTGAACAAGGGAACCAACGGTAGGTATAGAGGTAAGATTCCTTTAATTTGTTTTAATTGTAATGGTATTGGTAATTTTGCTAACAAATGTTCTTATAAGAAAAAGAGAAATGATGAAAGTTACTCAAAAGACAAACATACATATAAAGGCAAAAGAACTACAAATAAATATTTCAAGAAAATCTTATGCATCAAAGAAGACATCTCATCATCATATGAAGATGAAATCAGTGACAGTGAGACATGAAGACTTCTATTCATGGTAATAAAAGATTCTGACAAAGAAGAATCCGAAGAAGAATATGAAGAAGCCGAAGAAGGATATGAAGAAGTCGAAGATGAAATTGAAGAGGCATAAGTTGACTATCGAGAAGAATTAATGTGTTACATAGAAGTTATCAGAAGAGAAAAGAAGAAAAAAAAGAAACTACAAGCATAACTAGATAAGAAAAAGGACACTCGAGAACTAGAACAAATGATCACAAAATTGAAGGTTCAAATAGAAGAATATAAAAGAATTGAAGAAGCACTCAAAGAACAACTAGAAGAAAACGACAAGATCATTGGAAACTTGGAAGCAGAGATTGTCACACTAATAAAGTATATTCAAAAGAAAAATATGTAGAATAGCTCAAAAGTTCTGAATGACATTATCAACAGTCAAAAATCTCATCTTGACAAGTCTAGACTTGGATACAATCAGACAGAAAAGGGATCAAGCTCCAAAACAACAGAGCAAGAAACAAATCCAAAAATATATGCAAAACAATAAAAGGAGATAGGAAGATATACAAGGAAGATTACAGGGACACTCCTCCATCGAGAAGATTCATATTTCATAATCAACAACAGACAGATAGGCTTCAAGAAGAAGAAGGATTCATAAGAGCACCTCCTTTCAGAAGATCTTCAACTCCCATGTATCAAACTATCTTTTTTGGTTTATGTTATGCATGTAATAATTTTGGACATAAAGCTATAAATTGTAGAGCTAACAATAGGAACAATAACAACTTTGAGATTCATACACAAAGGGGTTATTAAAGAAGACCTAGTGAAACACAAAGAATAAGTTACAAAATGTTTGAATCTTTGAGCACTGAAGTGGAATGTTACAAATGTAACAATTTTGGACACGTGGCCAAAGATTGCAGAATGACAGTCCCTCCTAAAGAACCTCAACAAAATAACAACAGTCACAGACAAGAACCTCAAAAAATGACATGGATAAGAAAGCAAGATCAATATAGCAATGAAGAATGCACATTCGCTCTACAATCTAAGAAGAAGAAGCATGGTTGGTATGTTGACAGTGGGTGTTCAAAACACATGACAAGTGATAGAGACAAATTTCTTACATTGCGAAAGGAAAGAAATGGATCAGTCTCCTTCAGAAATGATAATTCAGCCAAAATCATTGGATAAGTCACAGTCCAAATTGGGAACAAGAATGAAAAGGCACAAAATTTTCTACTGGTAGAAGATATGAAACATAATCTTCTAAGTGTGATTCAAATGTGTGACCAAGGTCATAAAGTTACTTTCGATTCACAAAAGTGTGAGATAAGAAGAGAAGGTTCAATAAATTGGTCGGTACAGCTGCAAGAACTTCAAACAACATATATGTGTTAAGTGAAATTGGAAATGAAAAGTGTTGTCTAGGAAAGGAAGATAAAATTTGGCTATGGCACAAAACAATGGTTCACTTGCACTTTGATAACCTTGTCAAATTCAACAAAAGAGAAGCAGTCAGATAAATTCCCTAGATCACGAAACCAATCAACACTTTATGCAAGCATTGTCAACAAGGAAAGAAAACAAAGACCAGGTTCAAATCAAAGGAATATTCAACAACAAGACCAATGGAAATTGTGCATATTGATCTAGTTGGACCAACTACAACAAAGGGCTTAAAAGTTGAGAGATACTTTATGTTATTAGTTGATGATTATACAAGAATGACTGCAGTTTTCTTTCTCAAGAACAAGTCAGAAGCTTTTGAAAACTTCAAGATCTACAAGGAAATGGTTGAAAATGAGATGGATTCAAGAATCAAATGCTCTATATATGATAATGGAGGAGAGTTCATTTCAAATAAATTTATGGACTACTGTAGCAGTCATGGAATAAAAAGGAAATTCTTCATTGCTAGAACACCTCAACAAAATGGAGTTGTTGAAAGAAAGAACATGACAGTACAGGAAATGGCTCGAACAATGTTAATGGATTCCAAATTGACAGATATATTTTGGACACAGGTAGTGCATACAATAGTTCACATTCAAAACAGAGTAATGCTCAGAAACAACACTGATAAAAATCCCTACGAGATATGGAAAGGAAGAACTACAAATGTGAAGCACTTCAGAGTTTTTGGAAGAAAATGCTACATCAAAAGAGAATATGGAAGAATGAGAAAGTTTGAATCTCATGTGGACAAAGGAATACTTGTTTGTTACTCAAGTACAAGAAAATCATACAAGTGTTACAATCTAAGATTAAACAAAGTTGTGGAAAGAATCAACGTAACAATTGATGAAACGAGTAGACTAGAATCAAAGGAAGAAGAAAACACATCAATGGAACAACTTTTTGAAGAAGAGGATGAAAAATAAGTAGAAGAGGAAGATGAAGAGAATTCGACAGAAGCAGAAGAGAATCTGTCACAATACAACCTGTTATTATCTTGCTTCTTTCCCAATTCCTCCATAAACCTCTGTAACCAAATAATCTCTTTACTAGCCTTTGTAGCAACAACATACTCTGCCTCTTTGTTGAAAGTGAAACAACGTTTTTCAGTTTCGAAATCCAACTTACTATTGTTCCACCTATAGTAAAAACATACTCCATGGTGCTCCTCCTACTATCTTTATCAGATGCCATATCTGAATCAACATATCCCTGTAGAACAATGCCTGAACCTCCAAAACATAATGCATGAATAGTAGTACCTCTCAAAAACCTAAGAATCCACTTTACTGCCTCCCAATGTTCTTTACTTGTATTGTTCATATAGTTGCTCACAACTCCCACTGCATGTGCAATATATGGTCTTGTGCAAACCATTCCATACATCAAGCTTCCAAATTCTGATAAATAAGGGACCCTAGACATGTATTCTATCTCCTGCTGTGTCTTGGGACATATTTCCTTAGTTAATTTGAGATGGTTGGCCAAAGGTGTACTAACTGGCTTTTCATTCTGCATTCTAAACCTCTCCAACACCTTCTCTATGTACTCACCCTGAGACAATATCAATTTGCGATTATTCTTGTCTCTTGTTATTCTCATACCAAGGATTTTCTTTGGAGCACCCAAATACTTCATTGCAAATGAATTATCTAACTTCTTCTTGAGAACATTTATATCCTTCATATTAAACCCTACAACAAGCATGTCATCTACATACAATAGAAAGATAATATAGCTTCCATTTTCTAGCCTTTTAAAATAAACACAATGATCAGAATGACATCTACTATAACCTTGTTCTGTCATAAACCTGTCAAACTTCAAATACCACTTCCTTGGAGCTTTCTTTAGGCCATACAATCTATTCTTGAACTTACATACCAAATTCTCCTTTCCTTTGACCTCATACCCCTATGGCTTCTACATATAAATCTCTTCCTCCAAATCCCCATGGAGAAAAACTGTTTTTACATCTATTTTTTCAAGATGCAAATATTCTACTACCACAAGACTTAAAATAGTCCTAATTGAAGTCATTTTAACAA
>ML802095.1:48395-62793 GCA_009831015.1 Picea engelmannii
CTCATACTCCTTGCACGCTCCATGATTGTCCTATTCATCCCTTCTGACACACCATTTTCTTATGGTGTTCCTGGAACTGTATTCTCTCTATGAATCCCATGGTATGAACAATAATCATCAAACTCCTTACTGCAATATTCATCTCCATTGTCTAATCTGAGACACTTCAAGCTTTTTCCTGTCTCATTCTCAACCAAAGCTTTCCATTTCTTAAAAGTATAAAAAACATCAGTTTTTTGTCGAATGAAATAAACCCAAGTTTTTCTAGTTGCATCATCAATAAAAGTAACATAATAACGAGAACCACCAAGAGATGATACCTGAGATGGCCCCCATACATCTGTATGCACAAGCTCTAACCTTTCACTCTTCTTTTCTTTTCTGACTCTGATAAATATGACTCTCTTCTATTTTCCATAAACATAATGCTCACAGAAATCCAAATCAATTTGTTTAAGATATGGAAAAAAAATTCTTTTGTAAAGTATCTGCATCCCCTTCTCACTCATGTCTCCAATCCTATGATGCCACAGTGATGTATCCACTCATGTAGAAGCTAAATAGATATAAGAGTCAGTATTACCAGTACATAAATACAATGTACCTACCTTCTCTCCTTTTGCTATCACTAATGATCCTTTGGTGACCTTCCACACCTTATTTGTAAATATGGATATACAACCTTCACTTTCCAACTATCCTGTTGAAATTAGATTTTTCCATAGATCTAGAACATGTCTTACCTCTTTCAACAACCATTGGTTTCCATTGCTTTGCTTTCTTTTTACCTTTCCCATTCCAACAATTTTGCATGGTGCATCATCACCCAAATGAACCTATCCAAAATCACCTTGAACATAAACTAGAAAATTTTTCCTACAAGGTGTGGCATGAAATAAAGCCCCTGAATCTACTACCTAAGACTCAGAAATATTATCTATAGAAAGAATCAAAGCAACTTGTAACACATCACCTGTTACATTTGCTTCCTGATTTTTCTCTTGTTGTCCATCTCTTTGTTTCTTTGGAGCTTTAGAGTCTTTCTTCAAATGTCCTTTCTTCCCACAATTCCATCACTCTATCTTTCTGAGTCTGGATTTGCATATGCCATTCTTATAATTCTCATTGTTTCCTGAGCCCTTTCCTCTATCCTTTTGTCTTCTCCTGTTCTCCATGTTCAACGCATTACTTGATGTTTCACCTATGCTTTTTTGTCGCATTTCCTCGCTAAGGATAACACCAACAACATCATCAAATTTTAAAGTGTTTGAACCCGAGACAGAGTTACTTACAGCCATGACCAAGTCGTTCCATATTTCTGGCAATGAGCACAATATTAGAAGAGCCCTTGCCTCATCATCAAAGTCCACTTTTACAGAACTTGGTTGATTAGTAACCATATTAAATTCATTTAAATGATTTGCAGCAAACCCACCTTCTAACATCTTCATATTAAATAATATCTTCATTAGAAATACCTTATTAGACGCTGAGGTTTTTTCATATAGTTTATCCAATGCATCCATCAACTCCTTCGTTGTCTTTTCTTTCAAAATATTGAAAGCCACCGACGCTGCCAAAATCGGTCGTATCATTCCTAGAGCCTTTCTATCAAGAATCTCCCATTCTTCATCCTTCATGGTTGTCAGCTTCTTTGCTATTCCACCCAATGGTAGGAACATATCCTTCTGATATAAATAATCTTCCATCTGCATATTCCATAACTGGTAGTTTTGGTTGTTAAATTTCTCAACCCTAAACTTTCAATCTTCCGCCATTGCTCCCGCTCAAACCAGGAACCCTCTTTTCCTACGAGTTACCTTTCACTCTAATACCAGTTGTTAGAAAAATAGGATCGCGGAGCAATAAAATTAAAAAAATGTGGAAATAAAACACATAAGCTACAAAATACAATAGAGACACATATATGTGTGGTTCACCTAGTGTAGGCTACGTCCACCAGAGAAATTGTTAGGTCCTTCCTTTATTATTATCCAACAAATGAAGGGATACAACCTACAACACACCCATTGCAACTTCCTCTTCTTTCTCTCATAGTATCCTCACTTAGAATACAATATTCACAACGATACATAGCTGCAATACATTTCCCTCATAAAATAGTGTTTCCTTATAGGGAAAAAAACCCTAACATAACTTCTACCGTCAGATTTGTGACCTTATAATGAATGGTCCAGATTTATTATGAAATTACAATATACATTTACAAAGAAATTTTTCCTTCAGGGGCCCGCTTGCCCCTAGACCCCACAGGAGGGCAACCCCCCCCCTGCACTCCCTTGTGTAGAGGAGTATACATTCTTAGTAGGTGTGAAGTCTTCATGGGGTATAAAAATGGCTGAAAACAAAGACCTCTGAATCAGGAAGATAATCAAGTTCCACAACTAATAGATATACCATGGTGTTCTGAATATATAAGTTTTGTATTTTGTAGTAATAAATAAGAAGATAAAGATCAGCTAAGCTCGAGTGTCTATATGATACCACAAGAGGGGAAAGGTGAGGGGTTCTAAGGGGGGTTTATTCCTAAAAACATTTACCTTATGCTACGTTGAACCTTCACCCATTTCAAAATATGATTTTCCAAGCTAAAAGAGGTTAATGAGAGTGGAAGAAACAAATTCCTCAATCTAAGCCACCATTTCTTAAAAACTAGCAAGTTGTCTCCCTACATTTTTGGAACTAGAAAAGAAGTTGAATTAGAATTATATTGCCATCATGCATGCATGATAATTTGAATGGGAAGGAAGGGAATGTGAGGAAAGAGAGAGGGAACAATTTTTTAAGATTATATAATAGAAAAGAGAGAGCCAAGTCCATATAGAACAAACCAACCATGAAAGAAAGTTTTTAGACTGAGAAAATTTCCAAGAAACCAAGAGAATTTTCCATAATCTTAAGATATCATCTTGGAACTTTCTATGCATACATTGAATAGCACTAAAAGGATGATATTTTGAGGTATTGTCCAGTAGAGAAGGAGGTACTCCTTCTGTTGTGTGGGGTAGATAAAGTGGGTGCTTGAGAGCTATTCCATCCTTGCAAATCTCAACAGTAAAAATCACTTGGTTTGAATATTTTGAGTCCGAAATTCAGAGTTTTACTGTCCTACTTCACCTTGGTGGTATCATAGCCCAACTAGGGGGTGGTTCCCACTGTAGAATACCTATGGTTGGGTGGAAATAGCTCACTTTTCTAGTGGTTGGCCTATAGATTTCAACTGGATAAGTTCACCTCTCTCTCTATATTTTTATTTATCTGTATTTGTTATTGATTAAATTTAAATGTGGCCAACCTATTTATGTGTGAAAATTTATGTATACAATCTGATTATGTGTGGGAAATTTATATACAATCTATTTCTGGGGAAGATACAACTAACATTTCACACAACAATGTATTCAATGCTCCTACATTTTTATTCTTGTTTATATTTTGTTGAAGATGGGTGAGGCTTGAGGTTTGAACCCATCTCTTTGTATGTTTTCACTCATTCAACACTTGTGATTGGTTCAAATCCCAACTTGTTTCGATTCTTGTGATATTGGGGACAAATTTCACAAATCTCTCTCTCTCTCTCTCTCTCTCTCTCTCTCTCTCTCTACCCTTCCTCATCATTTAAAAACTCAAAACCAGCTTTAGAATCTCTGTTGGAAGCCCATTTGCTAAAATTGACCTGTTTGTTTTGGGTGTGAATTCATGGTATGTGTCAAGTGTTCTTTTTCTTGTATTGTGTTGTATTCCCATACAAATATTTATTTCCCCTACGCTATCATAATAAACAAAGTTACTGACTTAACAAGAACTGTGACCTCAAAATGAGAAATTTGGTCCAAAAAGCCCATAGTTTTTCATAAAAAACATGAAAATCAACCCCCAAATTAAAAAGTGGTGCTACTAGTAGCACCATTTTCTCAAACAGGGTCAAAGTTACAACATTTTTCAAACATGCCCTTCAAAACTCAAACAATAGCTCAGAAAAACCTTAAAATCAACACCTAAATAAAAAAAAATGATGTTACATGATTTTTTTTTTCAAAACGTTAACATTTTAGATAATTTGAGAACGTATTTTTAACAGTTGGTACCATTAAAACCAAAACCTGAAAATCAACCATCAAATTGAAAAGTACTACAACTGGTAGCACCCATTCTAAAATTGGGGTATTAAAATGACACATTTTTATAAAGTGGTAAAATAACTCATCATTATTGTAAACAAAATCATAAAATCAATCATTAAATGCTTACTTTTAAAATCTTACTTTATCACTCCAAGCACAAGGTAATACATAATGCCATGAAAATATCACACTATACTTTAAAAATTCAACATCACTTTTTAATATTTATTTACTTTTAATAATAATAATAAAAAAATACAAGTTACATTGAATGAAACTTGAATTATTTCTTAAAAGTATTGTTATATTGTCCATATTCAAAACATTTAAGATAAGAAATTTTATTATATTCTACATAATCAAAACATATAATTCATAAAACATAAAAATGATTCATAACTTCATGTAAGATCATTTGTAATTTCACTACTCATTTCTAGTTAACATACAAACATCATATGGATCAAAAATCCATAAAATGTTTCATACACTTATTTAGATTGACTCATGGATTCTAAAATACCATCAGAGTCTATGTTGTCTTCAGATGAATGATTGGATGAAGATGTAGATGATCCATACTCTTCTCTATTGTTGATGAATGCACCATCTAAGTATACATGCATGCCCAACATTTTAGATGTCAAAAGCCTTTTAGATCTATGACAAGGTTCAACAGACTCTCATCTTGCATTGATTTCTTGTGGCATACACCTCTTGATAATCTTTGTTGTCTTGGAGCGTAGAGTTCCTCTCTTTGTCAAATTGAAGTCATCAACAAGTATGTCAACATCATCTAATTTTAAGAGGTCAATGTAATGACGAGTTGTATTTTGACCCTTTCTTTTTCTCTTTCTATTGACATGTTTCTCAACCACCATCTCTTACTTGTACACACCATTGAATGGGTGTGTACTTGTTGCATACCAATGCACTTCAATTGGAATAAAATCTTCATTTTATTTCTCAATCTTTATAACCTTTGAAATCCATAATGGATAACCATGTGGATCTTCAGACACTAAGACTACAATCATGCTACCCTCCTTAATATCTTGAATTGAACCCTGTAAAGGTCTTCCATGGCTTCACGTTGTGCACGTGACCTTCGTGAACCAATAAATATTTCTCTTTCCTCTACTTGTGTAAACTCAATAACACCTTGGGATTCTTTTTGTTCAACAGTGTTTCTTTCTTAAGATTCATTTGGCATATTTTGTGGCCAATGAAATAGAGTCTTCAAAAATGTATCTTCATTTGTTGAGCTTGAAATTATGCCACTTTGACTATTGAAAAAATACTCCCACAAAATAGAATCAACAACATCAAAGTACTCATATGTATCTTTAATGGAATTTTTTGTTTCTTTCAGGCATTCAGAATAATCTACATCTCTATTATGTTGTTGGCCCTTGACCAGGTTTTGTTGATATCTAGTCAAGTTTGACCTATTTTTGGACTTCAACAGCCTGTCGAAGGAGGAGCGCAAGACGAAGTAGAGATTGCGGGATCTCGGCCCCTTTTTGGGTCCTTTTTTGGATATGGGAATATGTAACGGGAATGGGATGTCGGCCCATGGGTTTACCCATGTTTAGGCCTATTTTCTATGTATAAATAGATTTATAGGCAATGTAAAAGAGAGAGAAGAAAATGAAGGCATCTATGTGATGTTAGTATGCAAGTAGGCTAAGTGCCAAGAGTTGGATCTGTGTGATCAAGAATTGTAAGTCTTTGTGCATACTGTGTGAGACTTGCAGAGTTAAGTGCAAGTCATTGTAGTAAGATTCTAGAAGTCTTAGTGCTAGAACACAAGGAAGAAGGATCTAGCGATCTGCGTAGATCTTCTGTCCTGTGCAGAGTAAGGGTTTTGAGGCTCTAGGCTTGTAACCGATTGATTGAAGACAATAAAGAAGAAGATTTGGTGGACGTAGCCCCAAGGTGGGGGTGAACCACGTAAAAACTATGTTTTTATGCTTTGTGCTTGTCTTAATGTGTTTATGACTCTCTCTCTAAGTGCTTTGATAGAGATAGATAAATCTGTTCATGCTTTGTGCTAATGATGTGTAAGAATGTTAGATCTGATCCACATGAAGATGCTTAGTGCTTAATATGATAAATACAACTTGCATGTTCATGATAGAATGCTTAAATACCTTAGATATGAGTGAATTATGCGATGCTCTGTTTTATCTGTGCAGTAGTTGTTGGTTGAATATTGATGAACTATTGATGCGAAGTGCTCTGTTAAGTATTATAATCACAGATATTTGTCCCAGCTAAGGTTGCAAACACCTAAGTCTCGCAACCACCCCTACCTCTACCTCGGGTGAGACTTCATCTGCTCCGCAAGTGTTGCCGAAAGGGCCAGTAGTTAGAGTTTTTTTGGTGTGTTGTTGTAGCGTTTAACCCTGGGTCTACCCCTGTGCCAACAAATGGTTCCATTGCCAAGACCTGAAGCTGTGATTGCTGGAAACTGAGAAAGAAGAAGCTCTGTGCAAATATTCATCCGGAAGTTGTGAAATCTTTGTGCAAAGATCTGTCGCTCTAGTGCACAGTATTCTACTTGATTTATAAATCTCTGTGCTAAAATAAAGAAGCCCGATCTAAAGAAAAGAAGTCGGATCTGAAGGAGAGAAGCAAGATTTGAAAACGTTTGTGCTCCAAGGAAGGTAAAAGTGAGAATTTTTTATTAAAAGAGGTAAGATCTACAAGCTCTGTGCTATGATAAAGGTAAGAATAGTGAAAAGTTTTAGATATGGAATCTTTGTGCTCTGTAGAAGTAAGATAAGTGGAAATTTTTGTTTCTAGAGTATGGATCTAGGTATGTTTAATAGATTTTTTCCTAGTTCGAAAACTAGGGTATTGATAGATGAAGGAAGATTTGATATTAATAGATCTGACAAGAATAGTGAAAGATATGTTATACCTATGCATAGAAAGAATGTTTGATTAACAAATGGATGCATGATCCTAGAAAGAATTTTTTGCAGGTTATCTCCTATGCTCCCAGTGCGCAGTACAGGAGAAGTTGGGGATCACTTAAAAGAAAGAGAGGATTAACCCTCTGTTACAGCTGCAAAAGACTAGGACATCTTGCTAAGGAATGCCCTGGAAGAAGACCTAGTTGTCTTTGTTGTAAAGATATTTACCATGAAGTGTTGGATTGCCATAGAATGATTGCTAAGCTTGAGGGAATGAATCTGAACCAGGAAAACCCTAAGGCAGATCTAGAAATGGAAAAATCCCATAAATAATCAAAGAAAATATTGTTACAGATGAAAGAAACCTTGAATGACCATAGACATATCAATTTATCAGGGATATTCAAAGAAAAATAATGCATCGAAGCAAGAATAGGAGACTTCGACATTGACTGTGTTCTGGATGAGGAAACACAGGTGAATATCATGACAGAGAGAACTTGGGAAGCTATAGGGAATCATACTATGATTCCTTCATTAGGAGGAATAGGACTATTCAGAGGAAAGTTGATAAACCTATGTGGGAAGCTCACTCTCATACCTATGAACGTTAATGGAACTTCGACAAAAGAAGATTTTGAGATTATTAAATTTATTGAAGACAATGCCTCATTTACCATGTTACTAGCCAACCCTTGGATTGAAAGAGCCAGGCCAGAAGGAAAGAATAAGAAGCAGTGTTAGAACAACAAAAGCAGGAGTTAAAAGAATTCATGACTAGAAGGATCGCACACTTGATTGCAAAATAGGAGAACAGATCGAAGTTATTTAACACTAGAGACCCAGATGTCGAAGCTGCAAGAACATTAACATTAGAAGACCAACATAAGACTGAAGTACTTATCCTAGACAAAAAAGAGGTACTAGCTCTGAATACTAGGAAAGAATTTCAACAACGTGAAGTAACTATGTTAAGAGAAGATAAGAATCAAAATGGAAAAATGCATACTGAGATGAAACTCACTGGAAAGAAGGCTAGAAAGCTAAGTTAGAATAGGGATAAGATTGAAAAGTTACATAAATTCCCAGAGGGAACCTCACAGAAGGAAAATTTGCAAAATTGGAGCTTCGTCGGGATATCAGAACAACGACACATGGCACTTCATCATGGCGAAGCAATATAGTCGTTGGGGAACGTTATAACCATTTGATCAATGCTCTGAATGGATAGAAAACCATTTAAGGCCACCCAACTCACCATCCGACCGTTGAGATCACGCCATAATGGATAGAACCGAGTTAATGAAGACCTCATACCCATTGTAAGCGACCCGTTGTCAAGTTACCTACTTATCCCACCACTCCACGCACCGAGAACACTTTTTCCAATTGAGAATTTGAGCCCACAGACTACATTGAATTTATACCATGATCATATTGCTTCTTCTCTCTCTCTCGTTACTGTGTCTAAGCTACCCCTCCTGAACTTGAGATTGTTAACCCCAAGCATGTATGTCGGACGAGATGAGCGCTCGAGAAAGAGTTGTTGAGGAATTTTTGATCGAACTGATGAATGAAAGAGTCATGTCAGAGAGAGGATTATCCACCAATGTACAAGCATCATCCACGAGAGGTCTTCCAACCTCTCCATCAACTGCTCAATCTAGACCATCCTGACCATCATATGAGAAGTGAACTAAGCACAGGGATGATCTTGCGAATGCTAAGTTGATTATGAGCATATTACCTACTTATATACCACCTTTGAGTGGTGTTGTAAACCGTGACAGAGTACCTAGAGATTTTGAGTAAGCCTTGGTCACTGCGTACCTCCTGAAGGGGATACACGTATTTTGCGCAGACCTAGATAAGATTGCAGCGTTGAAGTTTAGTGACTTCAACCTTGGTGACTGGAAAGTTTACAACATGCTCTCCCCACATAAGTACCTGACCAAAACAAAGGGAAAGAATTCGAAGATCGTCCCTCAGTGATGGACCCATAACCTTGCGCAGTCCACCCTACAGAACATTATGAAGATTCCACACTTTGGATGACACAAGGAGGTGAATGCATGTGTCAAATTGTTGTTGTCTTGTTACCATGGAGGTTATCTATGGTTAAACCATTACATAACAATGGATCTGACGTTGATAAATTGGATCACCGAGATTAGTATGCAAGGACCGGACCCATAGGATTTCTATCCTGGAAAATCCATGGACCGTGCTCTCGCTCAAAGGATCAAGGAAACTTATGGCGATGTCGAGAAAGGAATGTGAGGCTACAAGGTAGCTTCTATATAGAGTGGCGCAGTGTGCCTTGCCTGTCAGATGATTGCAGGGAAGTTAGTATGCAAGAACCGACCCACCCAAGTGACTGATTTTGTAGTCGACCTCCCAAGGAAGTGCACGGTGGACCTACAAATGAATTGGGCACAGTACCTAGTGAACCAATTAGAACTTGACTGCAGATAAGCCCAAGATCAAGGGTACGAATTCCACTTCAACTGCCTATTGATCCTGATCGCTTTCATTGCCTAGGAGATGCTGGAAGGTGTGACCTTCCTGGACATTGAGCCCTTTGAACCATTGGCTGCAAATTTCAGCACACTGTGGTATTCAAGTGACATGATTAAAAAGTGGCAGTACAATGTTGTATTTCACGCATACTACAACCATTTGAAGGGAGCCATACAGTCTGCACCTCGCATAACTCTAAATACTTTACATAGGTTTAGGCCTTTGATGAAGTTCAGTGCAGACTGCCATTTCATCTATATCATAGCGCGTGCTGACAAGCACAAGCAATAAATTCAGTCCTACTAAAACCTAATGGAGGAGGACTTGGAGGATATCACCAAGGACTGGTCAGTGGATCTCCTCATTCCAACAGACCCTGCAGAGATATCCAATATAGACAGTCCAAAAACTACGCAGGATACACCCAGGCCGAGCAAGACAAAGAAGACTGAAGAGTTCCATGATTTAGACAACGCATCCATGAAGACCGCTTCCATCTCACCTGAGCAAGGAGGTGATGATGAATATTTGAATGACATGGAGGTCGAGCAACAACAGGGTGACAAGGCTGATCCCCTGAAAAAGAGGAAAGGTTCACCTCTGAAACCATGCTCCTGGAAGAAATCGAAGGCCACTATGACGAAGATGCATATCGTCCTCACCTCTAATGACTTCGAATTCCTTGTAGCAGCCCTGAATGATGCTTCGCTGGAGATATAAGAAAAGAAAGAAGCAAAGAAAGAGGAGTTTTATGATCAAATCACGACTAAACTCTGAGGAGTACAGCAAGCCCTACAATCTAGCCATGCAGTCTTCACTACGCTGGGAGATCTAGAATTGGGAGATGAGCCAGCTCAACTCCACCAAATAGCTGATACAGTCGAATCTCATCTTCGACGAGCACAAGAGGAAACAATGCAAGCCACCTAGACTTTCATACAAGTACAGGGAGTACTTGTAGAACAACATCAATCTGTCGAATAGGAAAAGACTGCTCTCCAAGCGAAGTTCGATGAAGAAAAGGAACAACTGTAGCAAGGCAAGGAACAATTGCTCGTCGAGCAACTCGAAGTGAAGGAAATGGTCAACAAAGAACTTCGCTCTGTAACTATCATAGAAGTCAAGGTAGAGGATCAAGTCATGAATAAAGTAGCACAACTTGAAGAAGTGATCCAACAGCTCCAACAACGCATAGAAGATTTAGAGCTACGTACTATACCAAAGACTCCACAGGAGATAAGAGACCAATGAGAAGCCACTACCCACAACGCAGTTCACAGATTGAATGCCCTTACCTTATAATGCAAACAATTCATTAATCGTAGTGCCCAGACATATGAGAAACTTTCCAAGAACCCAGAGTTGCAGGCACTGGAGTCGCAGCTCCAGGAAGTGAAGCAGCACGCAGAAACACTACATGCGAAACTGAAGTCTCTGTAAGTTGTGGAGAGAATGAAGAGATCTCAAGAGAAGTGAACCACCTAACAACAAATCCATAGTATCCAGAGCAGAGTTATGGAGATAACTCAGAAACTCCAACTAGTACAAGATAAGGCCTATCAATCGTTTATAAAGGTAGAAGGCCAGGGAGCAGAACTGGAGTAGGTTAGCACTGGGGAAGAACAATACCTGGAAGGACCTATGAATGATGCAGTCATTCAAGAATTTTCTAAAAAAGAGCGCGTAGCACAACAACAAGTCGAAGCAGTTTGAGCCAAGCTCGAAGTGTTCGAAGAAGAACTTCCTACATCAGAGTGACTCGGGATGGGTCACAAGTGAGTGTTGGGGGCCTGTTGGCCCTTGACCAGGTTTTGTTGATATCTGGTCAAGTTTGACCTATTTTTGGACTTCAATAGCCTGTCAAAGGAGGAGCATAAGACGAAGCAGAGATCACAGGATATCGGCCCCTTTTTGGGTCCTTTTTTGGATATGGGAATATGTAACGGGAATGGGATGTCGGCCCATGGGTTTACCCATGTTTATGCATATTTTGTATGTATAAATAGATGTATATGCAATGTAAAAGAGAGAGAAGAAAACGAAGGCATCTATGTTATGTTAGTATGTAAGTAGGCTAAGTGCCAATAGTTGGATCTGTGTGATCATGAATCGTAAGGCTTTGTGCATACTGTGTGAGACTTGTAGAGTTAAGTGCAAGTCACTGTAGCAAGATTGTGGAAGGCGTAGTGTTGGAACGCAAGGAATAAGGATCTAGCGAGCTGCGCAGATCTTCTGTCTTGCGCAGAGTAAGGGTTTTGAGGCTTTGTTCTTGTAACCGATTGACTAAAGACAATAAAGAAGAAGAGTTGGTGGACGTATCCCCAGGGTGGTGGTGAACCACGTACTATTATATATAGGCTAAAAAATCAACGAACTATTACAACAATTGTGACAAAATCATTTTTTTTGTCGAAAAGAATTTTAAAAAATGAAATTTTACTGTTGTTTTTTTAAATTAGTCCCGATAACGTCGGATTTCTGACGTGTTCTAAGGTCATCGGAAGTACAACGCCCAGTTCCGACAATTTAATATAGCTATTTGTAGGTCAACATAACAGTCATTGACTTCGAAATGGTCAACCTTAATTTAGGGTTATAGTCGTCGAAATTCTGACGATGACGAATCTATAAATTAGTTAATTCGAATCGAATTTCGACTAATTTGTTATAGTTGCGACATCTTTTATGTGTTATAGATCTACTAGTATTCATTTTTATGTGAAGGTTTGCTTGTTTATTAAGAGATCGAACTAGTATTTGATCTACAGAGCTTAGTTTTGTGATCATTGTTCAAGGCATGCAAGAGGATTTTAGACTTTGAAGGTTAGTTAAATATTTTTTTTCTTTTGTCTCCTTTAATATTTTATAACCTTATACGTTTATGTAGATTTTATGTCGTCTGTGAACATGCTAATTTTTCCATGCTTATACGTGACTTTATCTCTTGCCCTAGTTCTATTATGTCGTTTGATTATGTTACTTGGTTATGGTGAAGCTTTGAAGCTTATGTGGTAAAATATATTGTATGGTTTGGTCTATTGTATTTCAAGAATCGAATAGATCTAGCACATCATCACTGAACTTTATAACATAATCGTCTCAATATTTTGGTTGTGGTGAAGAATGTGGAGATATTATGGACAAGGTGACGAGAAATGTTATTTCCCTTGTGCTAAATGTGGGAGCACAAAAGTCAAAAGAATTTTAATACAAACAGTTGTAAGACATTGCAGAACCCATGGGCACATTGAAGGTGGACCGAATGAATATCATCCCTTGGTAAACTATATATTCATTATTATATCTTTATATTGATTGTATTTATAAAATTTTATATTGTTTAAATATTTCTTATGCAGTACACTAATTTTGCATGACTATTTGTAATTATAAAGTCAGGCTGGCCCCCTAAGCATTCGAACACGCTAAGTACTAGAAGAAATGATGTTGTACTACAAGGTTCCAAGGAATTTGGAGTGTTGAATATTGAAGATCAAGTTAATGATCCTATGGAAGAAGATGACAATAATAACAATATAGTTGAAGACGATGGGACAAATGAATTTATCCAAGACTTGTTTGCTCGACCAGACGAGGATGATGATGAGGACATTGGTGATCTTGACGTACCTCTGTTAGAGAAGGTAGAAAACCCACTTTATGAAGGTTCAAAAGCAAATCTTCTTTCTGCTACATTATTTTTGGTGAACTTAAAGGTTTTGAATGGTTTGTCAAACAGTTGTATGACACAGATCCTAAGGTATGTAATATGGTTCATCATCATGTATACATAAAGGTTGATTTTTTTTTCTTGTTTTTGGTTTTAATTAATGTTTGAAATAAGAATTAAATATTTACAAATTATAACATTCTTTACACTAATTACTTATTTTTTATGTCGTACATTGTTAGGTGAATTTTTGTTACCATCGTCAAATATTTTACCTCTCACATACCAAGATTTAAATGCCATTATGAAAGAAATTGGAATGGAGTATCAAGCTATAGATGCATGTCCCAATGATCATATTATATACTATGGACAACATGCGTTGAAAATAGAATGCCCACAATGTCAGACCAGTAGATATCGAACCGATCAACTAACAAAAAAGGTGCCTCGTAAGGTTCTTTGTCATATTCCCATAATTCCACGTTTGCAACGATTGTTCCAGTGCGAAAGCATATCATAGTTTATGGATTACCATGCGTGTAATAGAAGTGGAGATGGTGTTCTTTGAATGCTTGCAGATGGTTATGCATTTAAGGAAATTGAGGAAAATTGGCCAGTTTTTAAAGATGAACCTCGTAATGTTAGGCTTTCATTGACTGCTGATAGTGTTAATCCATTTGGGGAGCTCAGGTCTATTTACTCAATGTGGCCAATTTTTGTTATCAACAATAACATTCCTCCTTGGATGTCAATAAAGAGGGAGCACATAATGTTGACAATGATTGTTCCAGGTATGTAATGTTATCATTAATTTTCCGAATGTATGATTTCATTTGTATTTCTTGTTGCATAATATCTTGTATTTATTTATTTACTTATATATGCGCATCACATTAGTAATTGTGTGTAATTTCAAAAATTAGGTAAGTACCAGGTTAAAGGTATGAATGTATATATTGAGCCTCTCATCGACGAGTTACTAAAGTTATGGGCCGACATCACTATGTATGACGTTTGTAAACCAATAAGGCAGAAGGAATTTCAATTCCGTGGAATACTTGTATGGACAATTCATGATGCCCCGGGACTAACACATTTTTGTGGTATGTAACGATCCATTGCACTTTAATTATAGTATA
>ML802095.1:82730-108027 GCA_009831015.1 Picea engelmannii
CATGAAGACTATCTTGATTACATTCCATTTGAGTCTAGTGACATTGCCATAGTTTGGAAGCCTATGTTTGAACCTCTCTGTAAATATAATTTTGTGGTGTTGCATGACTTGTTGGTCTTTGGCATTACATATGGATTGAATGGAAATACCCTATACATGTGTAGGATGTACACATTTTAACTAGGTTGTCTATGGAGAGGGAATATGTCTCCCATGCATTTCAAGTTATGAGGAAGCATGGTCACAATAAGGATGAACCTAGCCTATATCACAAGTATGGTACATATAGGGGAGGTTGTGGTGCCATCATCTAATTGATTATTAACCCCAAGAGCCATTTTTCTTGCTAGTTGATTTCAATCCATCTCATGTGTAAATACACCAAGGAATAATTCAACCTGGATGCCCAATTTGTCACTAAATTATGTGTGCAGGGAAATAAATTGAAATGGTTTAAGTTATTAATAGATGAATTCTTTCAGGCATGTGCTAATCCCCACACATAATCCACCTAATTCATCTTTGGCTATCCATTGGTTGATTTTGGGAATTGGAAATGGAATCCCCTGTAGGGAAGATAACTTCATCCCATGCCCAATCAACAAATTCTTTCATTGCAATTTGATGCTTGGAAGAGTTGGAAGGACACTAAGAATTTTGCATTCAATGAGGTCACTTTCAACAAATGGTATGACTAGATGATTAGAGTTACTAAACCCATTTTGTGAATCCCATAGGTGCTACAAGTGAATAAATTTTGGTTTGGTATGAACATGGACAATACACTTATGCAGCCATGAGGGACTAATGTTGATAAATTCCATGCCATTTCTTTTCCCTATTACTTGATAGAATCATCTTTTGATAAATTCCATGCCATTTCTTTGCCCCATTTCCAATGACAACAACCAATCCATATTTGCCTTTGCTGAAGCTTGAGCCAACTGATGATTTTCTCCAGGATCTTATAGAATTTGGCAACCAGAATGGGCTAGTCAGTGTTGAAGAAACCTTCAGTTCCTTTTATGAACTTGAGAAAAATAATGCCTCGCCTCTTTTCAACAATTTTTTTTCTTTTAAATATTCAGGTCTGTCGGTCTTCCGACTACTACAGGTCGGACTTCCGATGGGAAACGCTCCCAGCAAAGTGTTGGAACTACAACACGCTCGCCAGTCGCACCGACAGGATAGAATCAGAATATTCATCAGTAGACCGACGGACGTCATCAGTAGTTTTTCGGTTGTCCTTTGAAATTAAATTTTTAAAGGTCATCGATCGTCAAACGTTAGGAGAGTCAGAATACCGACGATAGTCCAACGTCGGAAAAACCACGGGAGATTTTCCGACGCCTGTTGAGCCCTCATAAGCGGAGGTTGAGCGACGTCAAACATCGGGGGTACGACAATAGGGCGTCGAAAATTATGTCCATTTATAGTAGTGACATAAACATTGTGTTGTTATGATTTGTGCTTGTCTTAATGTTTTTATGACTCTCTTGCTAAGTGCTTTGATAGAGATAGATAAATCTATTCATGCTTTGTGATAATGATGTGTAACAATGTTAGATATGATCCACATGAAGATTCTTAGTGCTTAATCTGCTAAATATAACTTTCTTGTTCATGATAGAATGCTTAAATACCTCAGATCTGAGTGAATTATGCGATGCTTTGTTCTATCTGCGCAGTAATTGTTGGTTGAATATTGATGAACTATTGATGTTAAGTGCTTTGTTAAGTATTATAATCAAAGATTTGTGTCCCAACTAAGGGTGCATATACCTAAGTCTCACAAGCACCCCTGCCTCTACCTTGGGTGAGACTTCATCTGCTCCGCAGGTGTTGCCAAAAGGGACGATAGTTAGGGTTTTGTTGGTGCGTTGTTGTAGCGTTGAACCCTTGGTCTGCCCCTGTGCCAACATATGCCTACGTGCATTGTGGATTTCAGCAATTGATTGTAAAAATAATAACTTTGATGCAAATATTGGACGATCTATAATGAACTTCAAAAATGTTAAACTTGATGAAGTCCCCCATTTTGTAGTAGTTGAATATTTTTTTCCCCATATAAGTGTCTTCCCATCAAATTTTTTGAAACGAAATTGATGTTGGAAGCTAATATCATTAAGCTTCTCAATACATTTTTCTTCATGATGCGATCCCTGAATAAATCTTCGTATGTCAACAATTTCTTCTAATATATGAAAAACATGCTCTGGAATGTATGCTTTCTTAATACATTCAGTCAATGATGGTAGGCTTCCAACATTTTTCTTCTTCAATATTACTGAAAAACAACTGAACATTTGATCAATATGATCATGAGTGTGTCCAACAAGAAGGAAACTAACTTTCACCTTTTGAAAGTTTCTCAGTTCAACAAGCATGCTTAGATATCCAAACACAATTTGATTTTTATTTTCATGACTAGTGTTTTCCAACTGTAGATAAAGAACTTGAGAAATATTTCCAGACCAGTGAGTGAGCACATGATGAAGTATGGTGATGATCATATTTTCATCATTATGAATATTTGGAGCTGTGAAGTAAACCCTTGGACACATTTTTCCATTGAAAACCATACAACCAACCAAGTGAAACTAAATGAAATTCTCTTTATGTAAATTTTTTGGTGTATGGACAAAATTTGGTAGAAGTGTTTTCTTTTGGTCCATGCCATCAATTATCATACCTAAATATTTGTTTGGAGCATCATAACACTTCTTCCGATGTTTGTAGAACTTTTTCTTTTCACTTGATTGTTGATTTTGATGTTCTTGAAGTGCTTTGACTGTGGAATCTGCACATGACATAAAATGAAAATATTGATCATATGTTTTCATAGTTGAGAACTATCCAATTAAAAAAAAAAAAAAAATACATACCTCTTTCTGCCCCTTCATATTTATCTCTTATTGATTCAAGAGTAGCACATATATTGCAAATCCCCATCCTTGACTTTTTAGGAATACAAGCATTGTTGAATTGTTTCTTCCATATTCTTGTAAAATATGGATATGTAATAAAATTACCATTTCCTTCAACACCTTCAACATATCCTTTGTACAAGTTGTAGATTTCCCTCCTTAAGAAATTATCTGGAATATGTATTGTGTCTCTATCTAGCATACACTCTCCATGTTTGGAAAATAAGTCACACATCCATGACAATGTAGTGTTTGTCAATTTCCCACTATCTCATCCATGATGTACCTTTGAATAAAATGAAGGATATTTTTCCAACCTTCTCTGGATTCTTGATAGATGAAGATTACAAATTAAGTGAATTTTTTTGAAATCCTTTCTGCAAAGTAAAATATTCCCAATGTGATAATCATATCTTGTCTTGGTGGATATCATACACCCCATCAAATATGAATTTGCATGCTCTTATTCATTGACAAATGTGTCTTCCTTTTATTCAAGGAATACATGTAGTCCATTCTTTTCAAACAATTATTTTGACAACATTCACTTGAAATCAATTTACTTATGGAAATTGATTTAGTGAGAAATTCTTTCCTAGACCTTGTATAACTAGAATGATTTGGATTGATATTAAACGTTCCTATTCCTGGTCCTAGGCACAATGTTTCTTTGCAATGTCTCCATTATTTCATCATCCTCACTAAGGATTTTCCTCGTCACTAGAAGGAATATCAAGAAAAACTTTGTTAGGAGGTTGAACAAGAGAATGTCGATCACCTTGATTTGTTGTAGTTGGATGATTGAGAACATGATCTTCATTCCTAGGTCCATCATCATCTTCAATGATAATATCTCTGATGAGAGGAATATCAAAATCACTAGAAAAATGATTACCATCCTCACCAATGTCATTGGATATTCCATGAAAATATTCACTCAAAGGAAAATCATCATCACACATAACATTGTCAATGCCATTAAGATCCTCACTTAGAGAAAATTTTCCATCATCGTCATCAGTACCTTGAAAATACTCATTTGGAGGAAAATAATCATCAACATTGGCATAATCATCTTCACTACTTTCAAAATATCCACTTGAGGGAAATTCTTCATCATCCTGCTTAGTTCCTTGAAAATATTCATCAGTATCTTGAAAATCCTCACTTGGAGGAAAATCATCATCATCAACATTGCTTCCTTTAAATTTCTCACTTGGGAAAGAGTATCCACCAATGGCATAATCATCTTCACTAATTTGAAAATCCCCACTCGAGGAAAATTCTTCATCATCCTCATTATTAGCCCGAAAATCCTCACTTGGAGGAAAATCTTCATCATCCTCGTCGATACCTTGACAATCCTCACTTGGAGGAAAATCATCATCACCAACATTGTTTCCTTTAAATTCCACATTCAGGAAAGACTATCCACCATTGCCATAATCATCATCACTACTTTTAAAATCCCCACTTCTGGGGGATTCTTCATCATCCTCATATGTAACATCCCGCTCTTGTGTGCACTGAGCATACTTATTCTTTGAGGACACTTGTGTGCAAGTGATCTAGTTCTTTATACGATTGGTTGTTGTGATTATGATTATGAGATATGTGGATTTGAAGATATGTTATTTTTTTTGTATTTATATTGACAGGTGCTATTGACTAGGTTCTCCTGAGTGTGCAGGACTCTAGACATTGAAGATGTCGAGGCATCGATGAAACTCCTTGGACTCTGGATCGAGTCAGGGAGTGGACTGTTAGGGTTTGAATTTTTTTGATGTGACATATGTACATATGATTATATATTATGATGTTGATTGTTATTGCTGACATGATTTGTTGATGGATGCAGGCTAACGATATCTTGCCGAACAAACTCACATTTGGAGTAAAGGGGTCACGCACGACAACCAGAGACATTGAGGGAGAGGTGTGGCAACATCCCTGCCACAACCTACTAGCACTACTTCCATGGCTCGAATTGTAGGTTAACGATTACCTAGTTCGAGAGACAAGTGATGTTGTGAGGGTAGACTGTGACAGTTGCTCATGATGATTCTAAAGAGCGCACAATAAGGAAAGTTCCTTATTCCTTAGAGGCCCTTAGTCTCCCACAAGATCACTTGACGGAGTATTTACTCCAGGTGTTTGACGTCTACCAAAATTAATTCAAGAGGAGAGTGACACCCTTGGAGCACGTAGTGCGTCTTGAAAGGCACGTTGCACAAATAAAATGGAAAGAGGCAAGTGGAACCCTTGGAGCATGTAGTGCGTCCTGAAGGGATAGTCGTGATTTTAACTAGTAAGTGAATAAACCTAGTGCCTAGAAAACTATGCCTCCTTAGGACAAGGTCGACCTTAAAATGAATGATGTGATGAGTAAATTTAATAACAAATTTTCCCTTAAGAACTGTTGCCAAGCCTAGTGAATTTAAAACATGTGCATATTTTGAGCGTGGGACAATCACTTCCAGTTCTTCGCATTTGGCTATGGTACGCATGTGCATATTTTGCATTGAATAGTAGATAAATTTATTGTTCATGCATTTCTTTAATGTCGAAAGATCGTTTGCGTAGATGTTGTTAAAAGAAAAAGACTTGTTTGGTTTATGCATATGAAATTTTATTTGGGCGATAGTGCGCCTTGTGAAATTGTAAAAGGGTAACTAAATTTATGTTTCTGAGCTTTGTATGTTGAAACTGGTATTAAACTTGTGTGCTTTGTATGTTGAAACCGGTGTTAAACTCATGGTGCCTTGGGAGAGCACTGATGTCTTGTGTTTGGTGCTCGACGTTCTTGGATTTCAGCATGTTTGACCCAAATCCTCAAGCGCAATATGTTGGGCCAGTCTTTGCTTTAAGATTTCTGCAAAATAGTGAGATCTCCTCCGCGCATCTGCATTTTAATTGCTGCATTTTTACCACTCTGTAGATGATCGTGTTTTGTATTATTACTGCATTTCCATTTGTAATTTGTGGTTCTGGTTTAGGATTATTACTGTGTTTTGTATTAATATTTAGGATGACTGCGTTCTTTTTCTCTCAGAGCCACTAGCGTTAATTCACAATGTACAAACTACAAATAAAATAATAATTGAATTTCATTAAAGTCGTTTTGAGAATTAAAATTAATGACCCAATGTCGTTTATTCTATTTAATGGAGTTTACATTGGATCAAAGGTAAAGAGAATATTTGAGATATTTTTTATATGTTAGATTAAGAGATTCGTCCATATCATGAATTCAATTTGGAGTTATATAAAAGATAAAATTATGTGGTTTACAAGAATGTGTCCCCACCTTCAGGTCTTACTCTATTTTTATAAGGGATGTTATAAAATATATAAAACATTGCTATAAAATACCTCCCATATACATCACTGAGAGTGGTACGTCACTGTTAATATTCATCAATAAAACTATCAGTGGTTTATTTCGAGAGTTGGAGCCCCGCCTAGATAAAAATCTAGATCCCATGTTAGTAGAAGGGTGTCTAATTGGAGTTTAAGCTTTAGATCCACCATGAGAAAAGGCACATCGAACAACATTGGGAAAGGCAGGGGTAGGAGTAAAGATATAGACAGACGCACCCCTCAACACCCTCCCTCTCCAGTTTGTGAGTGTTTTTCTTGCTTAGCAGGTGTATCTCTCGGCGTATTAAATTCCAGATTGCAATTTGGGTGGACCGTTGCTAATATTCCCTTGATTGTGATTCCTCCATGCATTTCCCCTTCTTAATGAATCTGCATGCTCATGTTTGAAATTTTTATTTCTGGAAAATTTTTATTTCTGTAATTTTTATCATGTTTGAAATTTTTATTTCTAGAACATTTTTGTTTTAAAACAATGGTTAAGTAAGTGGGGGGTGTGTTGTTCATCCAACGTCCTCAGCAAAATGGTCGCTGCCCTCTGTGCCTTTTCCCACCTATAATTACGTATACCTACCTTTAATCGACCTCTAACAATTTCGGAGGCTCCCTCCCTTACGAATTATGTTTTCAGTTGTCACCAAATTAATTACTTTTAACCCATTTACTCAAGGTTCCCTTTTTATGGTGATGACAGTTGAAAAGAATATCTCTTCCCAAGATGTGGAATGTATTCGCTGGAAGAAATTTGTTTTCCTTTTTAAGTTATAATTGTTTTAGGACAGGAATAAATTTAAGAATCAGTGATATGGCTACATGATATAGTCGCTTTTACTAGTTTATAATTAATTTAGTACAGAGAATTAATTGAGAACTGGGGATTGGTCGCATGTTATAGTTTCCCTTCAATAGTTTTTAATTGTTGTAGAATAGTGAATTGATTAAGAACGGGTGGAATGGCAGCCCGTTATAATTTTATTTTATTTGTTTTAATTGTTAGAACAATTCGTTCTTTTAAGAACATGTACATGGTAGTACGATTATCATTTCCCTTAATGTTTATTTATTTATTGGTGATAAGGTCACTAAGTTGAAAACATAGGGATGGAAGTAGAGATTAATGGTTTACTTTTATTGATGTTACTTTTATTAATGTTATCGCATGTGTTATCTCATATTTACTTTTGTTAATATGTTATGCACATTTACTTTTATTAATATGTCATTGCAAGAATAGTTCAGTCATTTTTCACTTAGTCATAATGGTTTAACAACTAAATGGTTTATGGTTTATCTGTGTAATAGTTTAATGGATTTGTTCAAGTTTAATGGTTAATGGTTTAATAGCTAATTAACTAATTTGATTAATAGTTTAACAATTAATTGGTTACTATGTACTTGTGTGATTAAATGGTTACATGAGTTTACATTAGATGGTTACTATTTGCCTTGTGCCTTAAGTTGAATTGTAAATGGTGGTTGGTCATAGTTGTTATACCACATATGAATACCTTGTAGGAAAACAAGAAATCCTTCAGTTAGTTGTGCAATTTAAATATTGAATGATGTCACCTTGCGTCTTGTTGACTTGTTGATTGGGTGCTTGGGTATAGTCTTCCTGTATTACTTCAGTCTCCTAGCGCCTTGGAATTTTATTGGGTTAAAGGTATATATATGTTATGTTGCACCTTGGTTACTATCACACCTATCGCTAAGTGACAGCATGATTCCTGATGAGGGGATCATTGCGCGCCCTGATTGATAGATGTGAATGATAACCTGGACAGAGTCTTGTTCTTCCCGATGTGGGCGTAATGCTCATTGTAATTGATGTTTGTACTTGGTTCTATAATGCCTTGATGTGTTTGGTCTTTTCTCATCGTAGAAGTTCTAGTTACTAGTCGTCGAAGTTGTTGTGTTGGGATTGATTAATGTTGTCTTTTAGCTTAGTACGCATAATCTTGTGTGTGTCGAGCGGGATGTAGACACCTCCATGTTCCTCAGAACAGTCACCGGCCTTGCGACCTTAAATGGTCAAAATCAATGGGAACTAGGGCTTGAGCGTTGGTTATGTTTCCTAGAGGTCCTAACTTTTCAGGGTAGGACGGGTGGGTTATCGTTTTTATTTTTTCTAATTGATTTTCGCATGTTGCATCCAATTGCATGATGTGCTAGTATGTTGGGTCATTATGTTGTTTGTTGCCTGATTTGCGTGCGTTGTGTTCGTCATCAAGTTGTGTTGATTAATTTTTGTTGTTGTTACTTTCCTTCTTTAGAAAGAAAAAAAATGTGCACTTGTTATGCGCTTCATGTAGTCATAACGACGGGGGTCGTTACATATGGTATAAGAGTCGGTTCGACCCGCGACTTTGGTTCACTACGACTTCCTTGATTATATATTTGATTACAATGTTGCTAATTAAATTGATGTGTATTCGTGTAGGTAATCATGGTTAGAGGATGTTGTAGAGGTAGACGACGGGGTGCTAGGGGAGGAGGCGTGACGCCCCTAGTAACATCCACGCCTGAGGGGTCTAACCCCAAGGGAGATGAATAGGTTGTTGGGCAAGGACAGATAGTTGTGGGTGATGTGGTTGGGCTAATGAGGTCCTTTAAGCAAATGTCTAAGGCACTGATTATCCGTTTAGATAGAGATGAGGCCAGGGCGCTGGCACCCCCTGAGGATCCACCGCGCGCTCCGGGCAGTACCAGTAGCATTCACCGCGAACTCGAGAAGGTCAAATTTCCTGAGTTCTTTGGTGCCCTAGACAGCGTGGCTATCGAGGCATGGTTGGAGAATATGGATATGTTCTTTTCACTTCGCGACTATACCTCTAACATGAAGGTTTGCATGGCGATGTTTCAACTGAAGGGGAGCACTCTTCTATGGTGGAAGACACTCCTGCCACAATTGAACATGGCCGTCAAAGACGTGTCATGGGAACTGTTCGAGGAATGGTTCCATGAGAGGTATTTATATGAGGAATTCATTAAGCATTAGCTCAACGAGTTCAACGCCTGGTGATAGGGAAGCCGTATGGTGCCCGAGTACGAGGCACATTTCATGGAGCTTCTTTGGTATGCTCCCCACCTGAATACCGAGAAACTTAAGGTCAATAAGTTCGTGTTTGGCCTTAATGTCAACATTCATGAAAAGGTTAGGATTTTGATGCCTTAAACCTTGCATGATGTTGTTCAGAAAGCCCTCATAGCAGAGGAGGATCTTATCAAAGGGGGTCAGATCAAGACTATTGCAGGACCAACGGGACATGCGTCATATGGCGCGCAACAACATTAGACACTAGCTCGACATTCACCGGGATATTGTGGCTTCCAAAGAGGATCCACTTTCAATACACCTTGGCGACCAACACCTCAAAAACGGACTCCTTACAGAGCACCATAGCAATGTCGACTGCAACAAAAAAAGTTTAGGGTTGATCAACATAACAGACCAGGGTTTCAGACCAGTGGGCTGTCAGCTTCTACTTCGAGTACCAGGACTACTCGACCGAAGAAATGGTGTTGGACATGCAGAGAGCCACATTACCAACGTGACTGCCCAGTGGAGAGGACCAGAGCATTTGGATCATCCATAACCACTACCATGGGAGATTTGGGCAAGGCCCATCGTATTCATGAAGCGATGAATAATTGCCAGGAAGAGCACCAGTCGACTATGCTTGAGACGTCAGGTATCATTGTTGACTAGACCCTTAGTATTTTTATAGATCCAAGTGCTACATAGAGTTTTATTTTTGGTGCAACGCTAAAAATAATTAAGGTAAAGGAAGTCGAACAGGACGAGTTTAGCTTTGTAGAAATGGCTTCGAGATCCAAACAGAAGGTTGGAGGGAAGGTTACGGGATGTATCCTTAACCTGGGAGAGTTTGTCACAAGGGCCAACCTGTACGTCATGATCTTAGGGTCTTATGACTTCGTAATCGGTATGGATTGGTTGGAATCGCAAGAGGCGATACTCAACTATATGACAAAATGGTTGAGCTTGGTTGATGATAAGGGACAAAGACACATTATTTTAGGTCAGAACCAGGGACTTTCTTTGAGGTTCATATCTTCCTTGTAGCTACGGAAGAGCTTGCGCAAGGGATGGAAGATTTATGTGATCCTTGCGTTAAATGAAAAGGGTGTGGTGGAAGGACTAGAAAACCTTTCGGTAGTACGAGAATTATTGGATGTCTTCCCAGAGGAGTTACCAGGGTTGTTTCTTGAAAGGGAATTGGAATTTACCATAGACCTAAAATCGGGGATTGAACCGATAGTAAGAACGCCTTATCAGATGTTGCCTCGAAGTTGCAGGAGTTGAAAATGCAACTGAAGGAGTTGTTGGACCTAGGAATTATACGTCCAAGTGTGTCACTGTGGAGTGCACCTGTTATATTCATATTGAAGAAGGATGGGTCGTGGAGACTCTACATTGACTATCGTCAATTGAACAAGGCAACGATCAAGAATTAGTATCTGTTGCCAAGGCTTGATGATCTGTTTGATCAAATGAAGGGTGCAACGATGTTTTCAAAAATCGACTTGGGATCAGGGTATCACCAATTAGGAATCAAGGAGGATGACATCCCTAAGACCCCCTTTAGGATGAGGTTTGGACATTACGATTTTATTGTTTTACCATTTGGATTTACGAACGCCTCAGGGGTATTTATGAGTTTGATGAACATGGTGTTCCGTGAATACTTGGACAAGTTCATCCAAGTATTCATTGGCGATATTTTGATTTAATCTCAGACGATGAAGGAGCATGATGAGCACTTGCGCATGGTACTACAGTGTCTATGAGAGAACAAATTGTATGGGAAATTTTCTAAATGCTCGTTTTATCAATCAAAGATTCACTACTTAGGGCATGTCATCTCTGACGAAGGTATCGTTGTGGATCCAACAAAGGTCAAGGCTATTAAGGAACGGCCTGTGCCGACAAATGTCCCCGAAATGCGTAGCTTCATGGTTTTAGCGAGATACTATCGACGGTTCGTCAAGGGTTTTTCGAAGATATAAAATCCGATCATAGAATTGCAGAAAAAGAACAAAAAGTTTTTTTGGAGCGAGAAATGCGCGGAGGTATTTCGGAGGCTCAAGAAGATGTTGATGATAACACCGATACTAAAGGTCCCTGACATGGATGCGGACTTCTTGGTATGCACTGACGCATCCAAGGAAGGCTTAGGCGGAGTCTTGATGCAACACGGTTGAGTGATTGCTTATATCTCTAGAAAGTTGAGAAGGCATGAGGAGAACTATGCAACGTACAATTTGGAGTTGTTAGCCATTGTTTATGCCTTGAGAGTTTGGAGAAACTACCTTATTTGAAGGAAATTCGAACTAAAAACAGACCATTGTGGACTACAACACATCTTTATGCAAAGAGACTTGAACGCGCGACAATGACATTGGTCAAAATTTCTTAGCGAGTATGATTTCGAGATTACTTACATAAAAGGAACAGTGAATAGAGTGGATAGTGCATTGAGTCGAAGACCACACATATTTTCGGTGATGCCTCTTCAGATGAATCTATGTGAAATGATTCTAAATTTACAGCGCGATGATGACTAGTACAAAGAGGTCAAGGATTTTATCGGAAAAAATACAATGATGGTACAAAAATTCGAGGGATTTACTGTGGAAAACGATGGATTATTGAGATTTAAAAACAAAATTTACGTACCACCCAATGATGAGTTGAGGAGTTTGATGGCGGAGGAGGATCATGGATCACAACTAGCTTGTGTAAATTTACGCTGCCAAAATTTATCTTGACTGAATTTTCTCTTGTGGGAGTTGGGATACCTAGCTCGGGTGACGAGTGGTAGCTCGACCTTGCAAGGAAAGCTAGGAAGCAAGCATTCTCTGGTATTGTGTTCATGTCCCCTTTGCATATAGAGGGGCTTAGGGGGAAGAAGAGTATCCCTAGCATTGGTTGGGAGGTACCGGTGAGGTCTCATGGGTCAACAATTCAGAGTTGGATGGAGCGCGAGCGTGGGACAGTCAATTTCGGTTCTTCTCATTTGGATACAGTACGCATGTGCATAATTTGGATTGAATAGTAGCTAAATTTCTTCATCATGCATTTATTTAATGTCGAAATCTCACTTACGTAGATGTTGTTAAAAGAAAAAGACTTGTTTGGTTTATGCATATGAAATTTTATCTGGGCGATAGTGCGTCGTGTGAAATTGTAAAAAGGTAACTAAATTTTTGTTTTTGAGCTTTGTATATTGAAACTGGTGTTAAACTTGTGCGCTTTGTATGTTGAAACTTGTCTTAAACTCATGGTGCCTTGGGCAAGCACTAATGTCTTGTGTTTGGTGCTCGACGTTCTTGGATTTCGGCATGTTTGACCCAAATCATCAAGCGCGATATGTTGGGCTAGACTTTGCTTTAAGATTTGTGCAAAATGTTGAGATCTCCTATGTGCATCTGTGTTTTAATTGCTGCATTTTTACCACTCTGTGGATGACTATGTTTTGTATTATTACTTCGTTTTCATTTGTAATTTTTGGTTCTAGTTTGGGTTTATTACAGTGTTTTGTATTAATACTTGGGATGACTGCTTTCTTTTTCTCTTAGAGCCACTAGTGTTAATTCACAATGTACAAACTACAAATAAAATAATAATTGAATTTCCTTAAAGTCGTTTTGAGAATTAAAATTAATGGCCCAATGTATTTTATTCTATTTAATGGGTTTACATTGGCTTAGAGGTAAAGCGAATATTTGAGATATTTTTTATACATTAGATTAGGAGATTTGTCCATATCATGAATTCAATTGAGAGTTATATAAAAGATAATTTTTTGTGGTTTGCAAGATGGTGTCCCCACCTTCAGGTCTTACCCTATTGGTATAAGGGACATTATAAGCTATATAAAACATCTCTATAATAGACCTCTCATATACATCATCGAGAGTGGTACGTCACCATTAATATTCATCAATAAAACTGTCAGTAGTTTATTTCGAGAGCTAGAGTCCCGCCTAGATAAATATCTAGATCCCACGTTAGTAGAAGGGTCTCTGATTGGATTTTAAGCTTCAGATCCACCATGACCGAAGGCACATAGAACAACAATGGGAAAGGTAGAGGTAGGAGAAAAGATATAGACAGACGCACCCCTCAGCGCCCTTCCTCTGCAGTTTGTGAGTGTTTTTCTTACTTAGCAAGTGTATCTCTCGGTGTATTAAATTCCAGATCACAATTTGGGTGGACCGTTGTTGATATTCCCTTGATTGTGATTCCTCTGTGTGTTTCTCCTTCTTAATGAATTTGCATGCTCGTGTTTGTAATTTTTATTTATGGAAAATTTTAATTTCTGTAATTTTTATCATGTGTGTAATTTTTATTTCTGGAAAATTTTTGTTTTAAAACAGTGGTTAAGTAAGTGGAGGGCGTGTTGTTCATCTGATGTCATCATTGAAATTGTCACTGCCCTCTGCGCATTTTTCCACCTATAATTACCTTTACCTACCTTTAATCGACCTTTGAAAATTCTGATGGCTCTCTCCCTGTTGAATTTTGTTTTCAGCTGTCACCAAATTAATTACTTTTAACCCATTTACTCAAGGTTCCCTTTTTATGGTGATGACGGTTGAAAAGAAGATCTCTTCCCAAGATGTGGAATGTATTCACTGGCATAAATTTGTTTTCCTTTTTAAGTTATAATTTTTTTAGAACAGGAATAAATTTAAGAATCTGTGATATGGCTGCATGATATAGTCTCTTTTACTAGTTTATAATTAATTTAGTACAGAGAATTAATTGAGAACCGGGGATTGGCTGCATGTTATAGTTGTCCTTCAATAGTTTTTAATTATTGTAGAACAATGCATTGATTAAGAATGGGTGGAATGGCAACCCGTTATAATTCTCTTTTATTTGTTTTAATTGTTAGAACATCGCATTCTTTTAAGAACATGTACATGACAATACGATTATCATTTCCTTTAATGTCTTTTTTTTTTTATTGGTGATAAGGTCACTAAGTTGAAAACATAGGGATGGTAATAGAGATTAATGGTTTACTTTTATTAATGTTATCGCATATTTACTTTTGTTAATATGTTATGCATATTTACTTTTATTAATGTCATCGTAGGAATAGTTCACTCATTTTGCACTTAGTCATAATGGTTTAACAACTAAATGGTTTATGGTTTATCAATGTAATAATTTAATGGCTTTGCGCAAGTTTAATGGTTAATGGTTTAATAGCTAATTAGCTAATTTTATTAATAGTTTAACAATTAATTAGTTATTATGTACTTGTGCGATTAAATGGTTACATGAGCTTACATTAGATGGTTACTATGCGCCTTGTGCCTTAAGTTGAATTGTAAATGGTGGTTGGTCATAGTTGTTATACCACATATGATTGCCTTGTAGGAAAACAAGAAATCCTTCAGTTAGTTGCACAATTTAAATATTGAATGATGTCACCTTGCATCTTGTTGACTTGTTGATTGGGTGCTTGGGTATAGTTTTTGTGTATGATTGACAGTTAATTCGGTCTCCTAGCACGTTGGATTTTTCTTGGGTTAAAGGTCTAGATATGTTATGTTGCACCTTTGTTACTATCATGCCTATCGCCATGTGACGACATGATTCCTAATGAGGGGATCATTGTGCACCCTGATTGATAGATGCGAATGATAACCTAGCCAGAGTCTTGTTCTTCCCGATGTGGGCATAATGTTCGTTGTAATTGATGTTTGTACTTGGTTCTGTAATGCCTTAATGTTTTTGTTTTATGCTCACCGTAGAAGTTCTAGTTACCGGTCATCGAAGTCGTTATGTCAGGATTGATTGATATTGTCTTTTAGATTAGTAGGTGTGATATTGCATGTTTTGGGTGGGATGTAGACACCTCCATGTTCCTTAGAACAGTCACCATCCCTGAGACCTTAAATGGTCAAAATCGATGGGAACCTAGGTTTGAGTGTTGCTTATCTGTCCTGGAGGTCCTAACCTTGCAGGGTAGGACGGGAGGGTTGTCGTTTTTATCTTGTCTAATTGATTTTTGCATATTGCATCTAGTTACATGATGTTCTAGTATGTTGGGTCATTATGTTGTGTGTTGACTGATTTGCGTGTGTTGTGTTCGTCATCAAGTTGTGTTGATTAATTGTTGTTGTTGTTACTTTCCTTCTTTAGAAAAAAAAATGTGCACTTGTTATGCACTGCATGTAGTCATAACAATGGGGTCGTTACATCATCCGTTCCTTGGAAATCCTCAATTGGAGGAAAATATTCATCAATACCTTCAAAATCCTAACTTGGAGGAAATTCATCATCACCAACATTGTTTCCTTTAAATTCCCCACTTGGGAAAGAGTGTCCACCATTGTCATAATCATCTTCACTGCTTTTAAAATTTCCACTTGAGGGAAATTCTTCATCATATTCATTGGTGCCTTGGAAATCTTCATCAGTACCTTGAAAATCCTCACTTGGAGGAAAATTATCATCCCAATCATTTTAACATTGATCATAGTCTCCACTTCAACCTACATTTTGATTATTTTCATTACTATTAAATTGTTGAATATATTGATCACCATCATATTCCTCCTCTTTATCATTGGTGCCTTCAAAGTCCTCTGATTTAGGACTTTCCTGAGAAACATGTTGAATAACATTGCTCTCACTATGATCAAACTTCTGACTAGTTGAAAAATATGATGCCTCATTTGCATTACAAGCATTACCATCACATTTGCTAGTCCCAAAAGAAGAGGTATGCGAACAATTTGTTGATGCCTATGAAATAAAATCTTCTTTATCTGATGAAGCCATCACTTCTCACTAAGAACATAGAATTATACAAATTCTCACCCTCCCAATGACAGTGTTATATCTTGCAGAATAATATTTTTCCTCTAAAATCCCCCCCCCCCTCTCGACAAAAAAAAATTCCCTCCAAAATGTTTCCCGCCAAAATTCCCCCTCAAATTTTTCCCTCCAAAATTTCCCCCCAAAATTTTCCCTTTATTATTTTCCCTTCAAAATTGAAAACAACTTTTACTCTTTTATTTCATTATTTACTTGTTAATTACACTATTTTTCATGTTTTTTTATTTATCCCACATTCATTAAACATAGCGACGATCCATATAATTTTAGGTATATATGTAGACAATCTTCTCCATTTTTATTTATCCCACATTCGTTATACTAACAATAATTTATATCATCTATGTTATATATACATAGTCTTGTTTTATCTTTTTACATTGTGTGAAATCTTGGGCAATATTCGTCAAATAATTTGGAGCAAGCTACAAGGGAGAAACATCGAGAAGACATTCAAGGAGAATCTATCATTTCAGAGGTTAGTTATTTTTTAAATTCTTACAATTTAGCAAAAGCACATTTATAGGATCATCTTTGAATCACATAAGATTTTTTCATGCGAAAATTATAAAAACCCTAAATTTTAATTGAGACTTTTTCCAAAGAAATTTTAAAAAAATGAGACTTTTTTCAAAGAAATTTTAACAAAATTCTTAAGATTTTTTGAAAAAAAAAAAAGACAAATTTAGGTGTAGTTTTTTACGAAATTTACTCTTTTTATTGTTTTTTACTGAATGTTTCTTAGTTTTGGCCCATGGTGGTTACTGGGCGGAATGTCCCTCCCACACAAGACCTTGATTTGGCATACGGGGGTGCTCGGGACGATGCCCGACATCGCCCTTGCCTGGCCAGCCCCGCAGTCAAGTCACGGTACCAGGATCGTGACTTGGCTATGGGGGGGCAACCTTGTGGCCAAGCCGTGGGCGTGGGACCGTGACTTGGCCGTGGGGATGGTCGGGTCGAGGTGATGTCAGGCATCACCTTAGCCCCTGTAAGCCAAATCTTGGTCCCGACATCGCCCTAATAACTCCATGGGTCAAAAAAAAATTAATTTTTTTTAACTTAGTTCTTATATTCAATGTTTTTATTTATTTATTTATTATAATGTAAAAGGCCTAATGTTTTTTTCTATAGGAAAAATGACAAGAAAGAGATTATATATGAATATATTTGGATGATGACCTGTAATAATAGCATCCAAAATTGCAACTGGAACCTCCATGAATGATAGGAAACACATTGATAGCACAACACTTGGGTTGTCAAGGGAAATGAAGAATGTTAGAGTGGAAATCTGTGGAAGGTGAAAACAAACTGGAATATTCTTTGTTTGTTAAATAAAAACAAGGAAACAATGGACAACATTTATATTTGTATTGTGTCAAGTTAGAACATGTGCAAAGAAATTATCAGGCACTTGACTTGTTATGAGATATATGTTTGGTGTTAGCCACATATATTGTTTATGCACTAGTCAAACAAAATAGGACTTATATCAATTTTAGATATTGTTTCAAACTGAACAATTATAACAAGGGTGAATGTTTTACAGAATTATGTGCATCCATCGTTGATGACATTTAGAAAGGAAATGTAAGTTTTTTTATTTTTATTTTTGTATCCTTTATTATTTTTAGTATCATGTTAATTTTATAAACCTATTTAACATGAAAATGCTATATTTTATTTTTACAGGATTTTGTTGAACTACTTTCACATATGTTAGTGGGGATTTACTCTACAAAGAATAATATCATGGATGTAATCAACACTTTTCATATTGAAAAGAAACAAAAAGTAACGGAGGTTGAAGTTGCAAGAGTAGACAGAGAAGAACATGAAAGAAGAAAGAAAAGTCCCCATTCTAGAAATCCTAAAAGGGTTACATTTGAAAATGAGGAAACTCCAAATGAAGATTTTGTTGATATTAGTCCCAATGAGGTTATCATCCTTCTCATGAAAAAAATAAACAAGATAAACGCAAAAGAGCGATGGCCGATGATGAGTCAATTCCTATTGATTATGAAGAAATTGTTGATTTAGTTGAAACCCATTTAAATCATAAAAGGAAGAAAGTGAATGTTTTTTATGATGTTCAAGAAGCCATCGTTAGCTCTAAGTATAATAGTGAAATTCCTAAAGGTAGAAAAGAAATAATAACACTAGGTGTTGACCTAGAGGATGGTATTATGAAAAAAATAAAAAAATGTCATTCGAAATAGATTGAGGATGAAGAAATTAGTTGATGATGGTCATACATTTCAGTTGAACATGAAGAAAAATTATAAACCCACAGAAGGGCCAGAAAAATATCAAATTAGAAAATCGCATCACTTGCATATTCACAATTTGAAAGCATTGATTAGGTACAATCTATATGCACATGTGGTTGAATACCTAGTTCTTGTTGACCCAATGGAAGTTCCTAAGAGGGAAGAATTTGATTGATCAAAATGTTTTGAGTACAAATATTATGTGATTGAAGGAAATCATTTTGCAGAGGCTAGAAGAGAATTGATGCAAGAATATCCCAATAATCCTCTTTTTGAGACAGTCAAATACATAGTTTATGCTAGTTTAACAGATTCAGAAGCAAATTTATTTGCATGGGATCATAACACAAATAATGAGTACATAATGTCCATGAATTTCATTCAAAGGGTGAGATTTATCCATAATAATTTTTCTGAAATATGTCATGGGGATAGATCAAGTGTTGATGCCAACTTTTGAAACCAATGTTGTATGGAAATAGGATTCCCAATTGATGATGAAAATGCAAAAGAAAAAAATCCCAATTGATGATGAAAATGCAAAAGAAAAAAACTGCAAAGGAAGTGATGAATTTAGAGCCGTGGATAGTTATTTTCAATTAAGATTTAGAACTGTACATGTATGAGATTTGATAGATGAGATATTCACCCTATGAGAAAATACTAGTATAAAAAATTAGAGAGTTAAGAACCATTGATATGTGGCACAAGTAAGACAAGTCCTTAAATAAAAATGAAAAATATTCCAAACGATATGATTATAACACCTTGGAGAACAGTACAAGGAGTGAAGGATGAAAAACTTGTCATAGCTATATTATCACGTGTAAGGTTGGGTGAATTATGAATGAAAAAATGTGTGATGAATTTAAAAAGTAAGTTTGTTGAGTTATTTTTATTTATGTTAGGACAAAAAAAAAATGGTTTAACATATCAATGTTCTAAGTATTTTATTATACATATCATTATAACATTCTTTATTTATTTTTATTTGGTCACAAGGTGTATATGAGAATACAAGAAGAAATGGTTAAGATGTTGAATGAATAAATTTGGATAATGTTAAACTCAACTATCCAGATTCAAGTTCTACAGCCGTATTGGAACAATTTTTGTTGCATTCAAAAAGGTATGTTGATTTAGTACATTCATATTATTCGTTTGTAAGTTAATTTATTTCTATTTTAATAGTTGTAGATATATAACTATATTTTTGTTTGTTTCATTAAAGATTCCAAAGAAGAATGCAGATGGAATACCTAAAACCTTCAAAAAGTTTATTCAAAAAGCCAAGTTGAGAGAGAAAGAAGAACAAGTATTCAAACTATTGAACTTGATGACACCCTTGATCACTACATTTGGAATGGGCTCAACATTGTTCAGTATAAAGTGACATTAAGTGATTGTGAACAACTTGCAAATATTGTCCCTAAAAAAGAATACTCCCTAGTTAATGTGGATATCCCTCATGGTTATAATATCCAAAACATTGGATATGATATTGAGCCTTATACTTACCAAGCTTTCAATAAAGTGGTTATGGGATTTATGGAAGCCACATCATCACCATTTTGGATTTTTCTGGTATTTCATTCAGACACACAACAAGGATTAGTACAATCAAGATTCAAGGGAAAATAAAAGACAAGGATGCAATTTATTTGGTAAGATATTGAAAGTGTATGTTTAGCAATTAAGATTATAAAACAATTTTATTAATTCACAAGTTAATTGAATTTGCACTTATTTATGTTACATGCACAAGCCTAATATTCATAGCTCCAATAGAGAACCATTTAAAGGTGATTTTGAGAGTATACATCTTGCAACCTAGACAAATGATTATTCTTATACTTCTATTCTTGTCAATGTAATGAATGGAGAGGCTCCTAGCAGTTTATTGGTATAGAATGTTGTGGTTAGAAAACTAACATATGAGGAAAAGGATTTGAAAGGAGAGATAGTTAACATTTATCAAAAACCACAAGCATTAATTAATTATCTTATAGATACATTTTCAAATGAAGGAGATTGGGTTTTGGATTTGTTCACGGGTTCAGGTAATAATTATGATATAATATTTATGAAATCATACTTCAATCTTATATTATTTTTAATTTATGTCTTTTTACATTGTTTAAATTCATTATTTATTTTGTATTTGGTGATTAGGTATAAAATTAGTGTGTTTCTTACAAAAAGGAAGAAATTGCATAGCCATTGAAAGTGACCCAATGCAGTGCAGTTTTATTCAACAAAGAATTAATGTTATTCCAGCTCTTGCAAATGAAATGCAAGAAGTTGGCTTGAGTAAAGGAGATTTTAGTGAACCAAAGGTGGAAAAAATGTTAAAGGAACCTCACATGCCATTAGGAGGAATGATTGGAAATGATCACTTTGGAGAACTTGTGGATATAAAAGAGTTAATGTAAGAACAAAATGACACAATGGAAGCACAAAATGATGTCAAAGAAGATGATAATGTGTCTGTTGAGAATGATGAATTTGGGATATATGATATTGTTGATTAGTTTTAAGATTATCTTGAAGATGATGCTCAATTTTGCAAATTTTTGATGAGCTATAATTGTAATGTTTTGACTTTCATATTTTAAAATAAGAATGAAGATGTATCTATTGTTGTTTTATGATGAATCTTTTTATTGTTTTCTTTTTCCTTTTATTTGTATGTGAATCACTATACTTTGGAAAAATTTATTAAATATTGTCATTTTTTTACTTCAATTGTATAAAAATATGAAAAAATATGTTAAGTTTTTATAAAATTTTCACTTTTTTGTTCAATTATGTCCATAAAAATGTTTTATTTGACATGATATTTTAAACGAATAGGTACCAAAATGTATAGGTTTTTTATTATATATGGTTGTAAAATGTATATTTTTTTGCTAAATATTAAAACATAGTGTTATTTAACAACAATTTTTTTCTATATATTGATGTAAAGGTAAACAATGTGTTAAAAATGATGTTTTCCACTAAATTTTAAAAGTATGGAACAATAAATTAATTAATGAGACACAATTGTATGAAAAATCATAACTTAAAAAAAATGGTAAAAAATATTTTAAGATTGAAAGACGCATGGAAAAATGACTAAAAACATCGTTGAATAAAAAAATAAAAATAAAAAATTGAAAATAGATGAAAAATAAACATTTAAAAAAATAATGTGGAAACATTGTGGATCAAAAAATTTAAAATATCGAAAAACAAAACCTAAAAAGGGAGGGGTTGCTACCGATAGCACCATTTTTAAAAACGGGGTAAAAAATGTGACCCCCCCAAAAACGATAACTCTGTAGAGTTCTCGTTAAGTTGGTAACTATGTTAATATTCAAACTATGTAAACTATTGTTCAAAAAATACGCTGCTCTATTTTTCCAAACACCTTTGGAGAATGGGATGGGATAATGAATTAAAATTTGGTTTTGTATAATCTTGAAAATCGTAATGAATATCTTTCTGGTTGTGTATAGAATTAACCAAATTTGCATTTAGTGAATGGCCCAAAATTTCCAAAACTCTATTCACTAGATTTCAATAGAAAAGTCACCCCAAAAACTCCTGGAAACACAACACACTTGCTACAATGTTGCAAATGTTCAATCCAAACATCCACAAACAAACACAACGTGTGCTTAGATTTCAGACTCCAAGCATTTGATATGGTATTCTCTCAGTCATTTTTTCCGACTGATCTTTCAAGTTATGGAAAGGCTAAACTTAAAAAAAAAATGATATCAAGGATTTTGAACTAGATATGGTACAAAAGAAAAGGGATTTCTTTGTTAAATTGAATTCATTATATTGTTTCCATTTTGTCCAAGATAAGGATGTCATATGAAGCTTTCGTACAGAAGATATGCAATGCCAATTCACTGTACAGAAGAAGTGTCATTGTATTCTTTGAGGTAATCCTTGTAATCAATGCTTCTAGTTTTGGAAAATCAAATCCAAATTAAGGTTAAATATAAAGGAAATTCTAGAAAAACAGTGAGTGAACAGTGGTAGTGTTTAATTGAATTAGCTAGCTCAACTTTGGTCAAGTAGGATGCTATTGTTTTTCTTTTTATGGTTTCTAGTTGCAAGCATTGGATTTGGGTTTGGTTAGAAAAGTCCTCGGATGATATAGAAACGAAAGTAATTGTCCCATAAGTATAACACTAAACGATGTGAAAATAATCCCAATATGCAGTTTTAGCACATTGGGTTTTGCAAAGAGTGCATTATAAATACATGAGCGAATTTGAATATTTTTATATATACTTGATGGAAGATACAATAGTTATTTCAAACATCACATTGGCTAATTTTGGTATCTCCATTGGGATCTTTTATATATCTAACTGTATGATGTATTATATCTGAAGTTTTCTAAAAAATGGATATATTTGTATACATTCCTATTTCCATATATGTATCTGTATCATGGCAATATAAAATTATTTGTACATACTATTGAGCTCTCAGAAGGTCATCTTAGTATTGCGAGAGTGGTCTTGATAATTTTTCAGTCCACTAAAGCAACTAGTTGTATGGTTGTAGCTAAGGGTACTTCATGAAGCATTCCATGTTTTGTGTTCATTTTCTTATAGAAATGCAATGCATTTTTCATTTGAAGTACATCAAGAAATCAACATTGGTCATGGGTGAATAATTCCTTTCTTATTTTGTCTGTAAAACCGTGTGGGTTCTTGAATATACTATAGTAATTTCAGGTAGGATATAATCTCAACCTACACTACAAATGGAATTTTAACTTGGAGTTATTGTTAGGTTCCAAGGATGATCTTAACCTGTAATTGATGCTCTCTCTAAAATAACAATGGTAATTAGGTCATAGCTTTGCACAATCTCCCTTGTATTTAATTGAAGAAGTTTGCCATTGCCAATTATTTCTTGAATAAGTTTTTTAGTTGAGGTATTGGTGTTTGATGGTTCCATAGAAGAATTATGCAATCTGAATTTTTATATGAGGGAATCTTTATCATGCTAAACAATTCAATACAAAAATGACCTTTACTAGGACAAAAGGACAACAACAATCCTTAAGGTGAAAAACTTGGAATAAGAGAATAAGAGATTGTTGGATTACTGAGAGGGGGGTTGAATCAGTAATAGAGCAATTTAAGCCTTTTTAACTATATAATCCAAGTGTTATATCAACGAAGCATTATCATCCAATAACTACAGAGTAAATAAGAAATGAACAAACATACACATACACAGTACATTAGTATTTTACGTGGAAACCCAAATCGAGACAAAACCACAGAATGTTTTTTTTTATATGTCTTGAAGAATTACATTCATTGGAAGCACCAACTTCCTTTGTTTTCCAGTTGCAACTAGAAGGAGGCTCCAACCCCCTAGTTTCTCAGGCTACAACCTGAGGGAAGCTCCAACTTCCCAATTCTCTGGCTACAACCAGAAGGAGGCTACAACCCCCTATGTTCTCTGGCTACAACCATAAGGTGGCTACAACCACCTATCCTTGCCCCATCCTACCACCCTGAAGTAGAAGTAGAATGATGGAACCACTGTCAACCTGTCACTGTGAGATATATCACTGTAAACTTATACCAATAAATCTGATCCATGCATCAACCTGTACCTCAACCTGTAATCAACCTGTACCATAAACAAGTGCATCAACCATGCACCAACATGTACCAAATAACATGTAAGCAACCTGTACCATAAAAAAGTGCATCCAACCATGTACCAAGTATGTACCAATCATGTGTCAACTACTCATCAACTATGACTCATCAATATGTACCAACATCATCAACTATACACCTCATGTATGTGCCAACTCATCAACTACTTGTCTCAACCATGTACTCAACATGTACCTCAACCAAAATCCCTCATCAATTTCATCATCCAAATCTAATTTGTATCTCTGTAATAGAACTGGTGTATATGATCACATTCCTGCAAACCTTCCTTAACTTCAACAACAAGAAACCAGCATTTTCATCAAACTTTTCTTTAGTCTCACATGCCTAGTTTTGGATTAGTGAACAACCCTAACTTGATGTAATCATAACTTTGTACCTGTAATGTATAAAGATATGAAACTGATACACAATGTTCTTCAGTGTGTTTTATGCAATTCCTCTAGGTGTCACTACTTGGAACCTCTCAGAAAAGGATTTATAGAAAAAATGGCATACCTTGTTGAATTCTATCTTATTCTAGAGAGCGACCTTGTAGAGCGTGCCCCGCACGAAATGTTTGTTAAATTGATATTAAAATGTTACACGACATACTACAGAATGTACCCTAACCAACACATTTTGTTTCACTGAATTTGGATTTGTTGTGAAGAATTTATGACATTTTTACTCAAAACACTTGTTTTTGACTAGTTTCAGGACTTACCACAAACCCTATTTTCCACGAAGTGTAACTCCAAAAATAAAATAACCCACAAGCTTAATTTTTTACCACAGATACTTGGATATGTGTTCTCAATGGCATAGCAATTTCACAGTCAGAATCATTATAGAAAAAAACATTATATCAAAAATGGTAAGATGACCTGTAAATAACATACCTTAGAAAGCACCATCAATAGAATTTATCCTTCCTTGCATTTCGACCTTCTTTTCTTCTCCTTACCTCAACATTACGGCTGAAATATCCTTGGTTACCTCATACACCTATAGATATTCAATATGCTCAAGTGTGATTAAAATGAGAGAGCCTTGCCTCTTATTTATACTCTCCAAGTAGCTTTCTTAAAAACATCTTCTAGGTCACTTGGCCCCACTTTCCTTATTTTAGGGTTAACCCACTTCTAATTT
>ML802095.1:110052-126314 GCA_009831015.1 Picea engelmannii
GTAGAGGTTGTTGTCTGCACTTCCTTTTCTGAACCCTGCCTACTGCAGATACTTATCCAGTCTGGAGTACCATGCTCTAGGAGCCTGTTTTAGACCATACAAGGCCTTCTTTAATTTACATACATAGTCTATGTTCTCTGACAGCTGAAATCCTTCTAGTTGTTCAATGTAGACTTCTTCTTCAAGTTCCTCATTCAGAAAAGATGATTTTACATTCATCTGATATACTTTAACATTTTTGGAGCATGCATAAGCTAAAAGTAAACGGATTGCTTCCATTCTTGCAACTGGGGCAAACGTCTCTTCAAAGTCGATTCCTTCAATCTGTGCATATCCTTTACATACCAATCTAGCGTTGTTCCTTGTAACCTGTCCATCTTCATTCAATTTATTCCTAAAAACCCATTTTGTGCCAATCACATTCTTATTCTTTGGTATTGGAACCAATTCCCAAGTGTCATTTTTCTCTATTTGATCCAATTCTTCATCCATGGCCTTATTCCAAAATTCATCCCTGTTGGCTTCTTCAAACCAGTTTGGTTCAATTGTAGATAAGAGTGTTAGCTGTGTTTGTTCTGGTGAACTGATTTTTCTTCTAGTCTCAACTCCTGCATCTTTGTTTCCAATAATTTGATCTGAAGGATGATTCTTCTGTACTCGTTTTCTAGGTGTCTTTGGAGATACTTTCTAAACTTGCTCTTCTACTTTTGTTGGATTCTCTTCATCTTCATCTTCCTCTTCTACTTCTTTTTCATCTTCTTCTTCGAAAAGTTGTTCCATTGATTTGTTTTCTTCTTCCTTTGATTCTGGTCTGCATGTTTCATCAATTGTTGCGTTGATGCTTTCCACAACTTTGTTCAATATTAGATTGTAACACTTGTATGCTTTCCTTGTACTTGAGTAACAAAAAAGTATTCCTTTGTCCACATGAGAGTCAAACATTCTCATTCTGCCATCTTCTCGTTTGATGTAGGATTTTCTTCCAAAAACTCTGAAATGCTTCACATTTGCTGGTCTTCCTTTCCATGGCTTGTAGGGAGTTTTATCAGTGTTGTTTTTTAGCATTACTCTGTTTTAAATGTGAACTGTTGTATGCACTGCCTATGTCCAAAATATATCTGTCAATTTGGAATCCATTAGCATTGTTCGAGCCATTTATTATATTGTCTTGGTCTTTCTTTCAACAACTCCATTCTGTTGAGGTGTCCTAGCAACGGAGAATTGTCTTTTTATTCCATGACGGCTACAGTAGTCTATAAATTCCTTTGAAGTGAAATCTCCTCCATTATCAAATCTCAAACATTTGATTCTTGAATCCATCTCATTTTCAACCATTTCCTTGTAGATCTTGAAGTTTTCAAAAGTTTCTGACTTGTTTTTGAGAAATCATTCTTGTATAATCATCAACTAATAACATAAAGTATTTTTCACCTTTTAATCCCTTTGTTGTAGTTGGTCCAACTAGATCAATGTGCACAATTTCCAGTGGTCTTGTTGTTGAATATTCCTTTGATTTGAAGCTGGTCTTTGTTTGTTTTCCTTATTGACAATGCTTGCATAAAGTGTTGGTTGGTTTCGTGATTTGGGGCATTTCTCTGACTTCTTCTCTTTTGTTGACTTTGACAAGGTTATCAAAATGCATGTGAACCATTCTTCTATGCCATAGCCAAATTTCATATTCATTTCCTAGACAACACTTTTCATTTCCAATTTCACTTAACACATATATGTTGTTTGAAGTTTTTGTAGTTGTATTGATCAATTTCCCTGAACCTTCTTTTCTTATCTCACACTTTTCTTAATAGAAAGTAATTTTATGACCTTGGTCACACATTTGACTTACACTTAGAAGATTATGTTTCATATCTTCTACCAGTAGAACATTTTGTGCCTTTTCATTCTTGTTCCCAATTCAGACTGTGCCTTCTCCAATGATTTTGGATGAATTATCATTTCCGAAGGAGACTGATCTATTTTTTTCTTTTCGTAATGTAAGAAATTTGTCTTTATCACCTGTCACGTGTTTTGAACATCCACTGTCAACATACCAACCGTGTTTCTTCTTCTTAGCTTGTAGTGCGACTGTGCATTCTTCATTGTTATACTGATCTTGCTTTCTTATCCATGTCATTTTCTGAGGTTCTTATCTGTGACTGTTGTTATTTTGTTGAGGTTCTTTAGGAGGGACTGTCATTATGCAATCCTTGGCCATGTGTCCAAAATTGTTACATTTGTAACATTCCACTTCAGTGCTCAAAGATTCAAACCTGTTGTAACTTCTTCTTTGTGTGTCACTAGGTCTCCTTGAATAATCCCTTTGTGTATAACTCTCAAAGTTGTTACTATTCCTGTTGTTAGCTCTGCAATTCACAGCTTTATGTCCAAAATTATTACATGCATAACATAAACCAAAAAATATAGTTTGATACCTGGGAGTTGAATATATTCTAAAAGGAGGTGTTCTTATGAATCCTTCTTCTTCTTGAGGCCTATTTGTCTATTGTTAATTCTGAAATCTGAATCTTCTTGGTGGAGGAGTGTCCCTGTAATCTTCCTTGTATATCTTCCTATCCTCTTTGATTGTTTATGCATAGCTCTTTGGATTTGTTTCTTGCTCTGTTGTTTTGGAGCTTGATCCCTTTTCTGTCTGATTGTATCCAAGTCCGGACTTGTCAAGATGAGATTTTTTACTGTTGATAATGTCATTTAGAACTTTTGAGCTATTCTGCATATTTTTCTTTTGAATATCTTTTCTTAGTGTGACAACCTCTACTTCCAAGTTTCCAATGATCTTGTCCTTTTATTCTAGTTGTTCTTTGAGTGCTTCTTTAATTCTTTTATCTTCTTCTATTTGAACCTTCAATTTTTTGACCATTTGTTCTAGTTCTCGAGTGTCCTTTTTCTTGTCTAGTTTTGCTTGCAATTTCTTGTTTTTCTTCTTTTTTCTTCTTTTCTCTTATGATAACTTCTATGGCACACATTAATTATTCTCGATAGTCAACTCCTACCTCTTCAATTTCTTCTTTGACTTCTTCACATTCTTCTTCAACTTCTTCATATTCTTCTTCAGAGTCTTCTTTGTCAGAGTCTTTTACTGCCATGAATAGAACTCTTCCTGTCTCATTGTCACTAACTTCATCTTCATCTGATGATGAGATGTCTTCTTTGGTGTATAATCTTTTCTTGAAACTTTCTTTGTATTTCTTTTGCCTTTATATGTGTGTTTTCCTTTTGAGTAACCTTCATCATTTCTCTTTTTCTTATGAGGAAATTTGTTAGCAAAATGACCAATACCATCACAATTAAAACAAATTAAAGGGATCTTACCTCTATACCTACCATTGGTTCCCTTGTTCAATCTTTTGACGAAGTTGGCCACTTCTTCATCATCTTCCGAGGCGTCACTGTTGTTGCTATATTCTTCTTGTTCCTTTTTCTTTTGCTTTGATCTTTTGGATGCCTTGAAGGATGCTTCTTTTACATATGGATTTTCTTCCTCAGTTCTCATTTCATATGATATGAAGATTCCATGCAGTTCATCCATGCTTATTGAGTCCATATCTGATCTTTCTTCTAGTGTTGATATCTTAGGGTTGAATCTCATAGGAAGAGATCTTAGTATCTTTTGAACAATTACAAATTCTTCAATTTCTTCTCTCAATCCTATGATTGCATTCATAGTTTCATCGACTCGTAAGAAGTAGGCTGAGATATCTTCATCTTCCTTCATTTTTAGTTGTTCGAACTGACCTCTGTAAGTCTGAATGTTTGCTACTTTGACTTTTGTATCTCCTTCATAAATATGTTGAAGCTTGTCCCAAATCTCTTTAGCAGATTTACAGTGTGCAACTTTGGTGAATATCGTATCACTGAGACCATTCAAAAATGCATTTGTGGCTTTGGAATTATTCTCACCGATTTTTACCGCTTTTTCATTTGTTGGTGGAATTGTTGGTGCTGTGTATCCATATACAATTGATTGCCAAACTTGAAATCCCTGTTCTTGTATATATGTCCTCATCCTTATGCTCCAAAATGCATACTTCTGTCCATCAAATTGTGGTATTCCATTTTTATATGAGTTGGTACTCTCCATGATCTACCTTTCAGTGGTTAAACTGATTTCTGAAAGAACCTACTCTGATACCAATTGTTGGATTACTGACAGGGGGGGTGAATCAGTAATAGAGCAATTTAATCCTTTTTAACCATATAATCCAAGTGTTATATCAATGAAGCATTATCATCCAATAACTGCAGAGTAAATAAGAAATGAACAAATGAACAAACATACACATACACAGTACACCAGTGTTTTACGTGGAAACCCAAATCGAGAGAAAAACATGAAATGTTTTTTCTTATATGTCTTAAAGAATTACATTCATTGGAAGCACCAACTTCCTTTGTTTTCCAACTGCAACTGGAAGGAGGCTCCAACCCCCTAGTTTCTCAGGCTACAGCCTGAGGGAAGCTCCAACTCCCCAATTCTCTGGCTACAACCAGAAGGAGGCTACAACCCCCTATGTTCTTCGGCTACAACCGGAAGGTGGCTACAACCACCTATCCTTGCCCCATCATGCCACCCTGAAGTAGAAGTAGAATGATGGAACCACTGTCAACCTGACACTATGATATATACCGTTGTAAACATTTACCAATAAATCTGAACCATGCATCAACCTGTACCTCAACTTGTAATCAATATGTACCATAAACAGGTACATTAACCATGCACCAACATGTACCAAATAACCTGTAAGCAACCTGTACCATAAAAAAAGTGGATCCAACCATGTACCAAGTATGTACCAATCATGTGTCAACTACTCATCAACTATGATTCATCAATATGTACCAATATCATCAACTATACACCTCATGTATGTGCCAACTCATCAACTACTTGTCTCAACCATGTACTCAACATGTACCTCAACCAAAAGACCTCATAAATTTCATCATCCAAATATGATTTGTGGCTTTTTAATAGACCTGGTGTATATGATCACGTTCCTGCAAACCTTCCTTAACTTCAACAACAAGAGACTAGCATTTTCATCAAACTTTTCTTTAGTCTCACATGCCTAGTTTTGGATTAGTCAACAACCCTAAATTGAAGTAATCATAACTTTGTACCTGTAGTGTATAAAGATCTGAAACTGATACACAACATTCTTTAGTGTGTTTTATACACTTCCTCCAGTTGTAACTACTTGGAACCTCTCAAAAAATGAGTTATAGAAAAAATGGCATACCTTGCTGAATTTTATCTTATTCTAGAGAGCGACCTTGTAGAGTGTGCCCCGCACGGAATATTCATTGAATTGATATGAAACTATTACAAAGAATACTAAATACTATACCCTAACCAACACATTTGGTTTCATTTAATTTGGATCTGTTATGAATAAGTTATGACGTTTTTACCCGAAACACTTGTTTTTTACTAGTTTCAGGACTAAACACAAACCCTATTTTCCATAGAGTGTAACTCCAAAACTGCAATGACCCACAATTTGAATTGTTTACCACATATACTTGGATATGTTTTCTCAAGTGCATAGAAATTTCACAGTCTGAATCATTATAGAAAACAAGTTATAGCGAAAAATGGTGAGATGACCTGTAAATAACATACCTTAGAAAGCACCATCAAAAGAATTTATCCTTCCTTGCATTTTGGCCTTCTTTTCTTCACCTTCCCTCAGAATTTTGGCTTAGATATCCTTGGTTACTTCAGACACCTATAGATATTCAATATGCCCAAGTGTGATTAAAATGAGAGAGCCTTGCCTCTTATTTATACTCTCCAAGTAGCTTCCTTAAAAACGTCTTCTAGGTCACTTGGCCCCACTTTCCTTATTTTAGGGTTAACCCACTTATAATTTCTCCATTAAATTTATTATTGAGATAATTTATTTTGTATTCACTTTGAATTATCATACACTCATTACTTCACTTTATTATTTAACTTTTAAAATCTCTTAAACCACTTTGACTACTTTGACCTTTTGGGGCTTCTAGATGACATATGAGGGTCCTCCAACTTCGTAAGGCCATAACTCTCAAACCGTGAGGAGTTATGTGACATTCCACATACCACTAGAAATGGAATGACATGTAATATCCATATAGAATATTATTATCTGAAAATATATCATAACTCATACTGTTATCCATCAAACAAACTTGGGTACATTACCCAAACCTGGGGTCTTCAACTTATCATGGCCATAACTCTCTAACCGTGAGGAGTTATGTGACGTTCCACATACCACCAGAAATGGAATGAAAAGCACTATCCATATAGGATATCATTATTCCACAATTAATCATGGGTTCTCTTACTCCACAAAGCGTCTTCCCATGAGGGCTTTCACCATAAGGGGACCACTTTGAAGTTCATCCATCTTTACTTCTTATCAGCCATGACAAGACAATAATGAGTCATCTTTACATCAAACAATATTGGGTCCATTACCCAAAACTTTGTGTTGCGGGGCTTTCTTCAAGGGTTGAAATCAATGACAACCAACCTTAATCAACAGAGATATCATATAGGAGAAGCTTTTGTAGTTCAATTCTTGTTATGTATCGTGTACAAGTGTTATATTTTAGCAAGTACCCCATCACCTGAACTTGTGTTATATATATAATTTTAATTGTAGAAACTCTTTTACAACACATATTTATAATATTTTTCCCTACCAACATCTAATGCCACAATTGCAACTGGAAAACTATTGATTAGTATGTATTAATATTTATGGGTGGTTACATATTCTATTTGTGATCTTGAAAATATTGGTCTCATCCGGAAAAGGTCCACTTAAGTGTCCAACAAAGTTCCCATGTAGTCTAGTGATATCATTTTCAATCTCTGTGAGGGTAAGGTCTTACTCATGGTTCACAGACCATGATTAAAGGTAAGGTGATAGGTTTCATACTAAGTATTTTACCATTTTGTCTTAACATCCATTCATTACAAAATCTACACTAGTATCCTCAACTCCTTAACACACATAGCGTATCCATATTTATAACATGCAATAGATCTAAGATAACATAAAATAAATGGATATATTAACGTGCTAATAATCCATGTAAAAGATAAAAGACACAATTTGAAAATAATATGGGATTACATTACTCCATTCAAGCATATAGATCCCACACATTCTTACACCTGCAACATGAATATGTGTTGGTCATAATAGTGCCATTACAATAACACAAAACCCTATTATGCAACATCATAATTGTTCTATCAACACCTAGCCAATGAAAACCAAGTGAGTAACCTCTATTTGTAGCCTTAAAGTCCCACTCATATAATACTTCTTAGTGGTTGTTCTTGACTATGTCAAAAAACCTAATCTAACTAACATATTCGGCTTCATAAATACAATTCACTACACAATATAATTACCAATTGAACTAGACTGCGAAATAGGGAATCTTCTCCATCATCCATGGAATTGACTCTAACTCCATATGGCATAGTTGAAAGATATGTTTTATATCCTTCAGCTCAATGATACTTTATTTCTCCAACTTAGGTTGTTTGAATCCATAAATAAAAAAAATCTTCATCTCATTTAAGGTCAGACTCACTCCACCTTATGGACCATACACAAACTCCATATATCACTACAAGGCTCTACCCAATATATTTGTCTAAAACTATACCATATTTTATAATGGGAAATACCCTTATCATTTCATATAGCTTGGTAGAAAAACCAACATTTCTCTTCATCCTCCTGCCTTTTACCTAAAAACTCAGGCAATATTGATGTAGATCCTCCTTGTGTTCCTTCCGTATTTGTAACACCCACTAATTCATGGAAGTTACCATACAAGATTCTAGTTCCAGTTGTCCTTGGTGAACTCATTATCCTATGTGTATACTTAGGATGGAAAAGGTGGAAATAGCCCTTAATGTGCATGTACTCGTAAGAAGATGTTATGGATTAGAAACCTATGATCATTTCTTGTTTATGGATGATTGTCTCCTTAGTGATTACTGTTAATGAAATTTCATGATCAAGGTCTAGCCAATCTTATGAGTATCGCCCCTAGGTGGATAATGGATAAGTGTTCCTTAATGAACATCTTTTATGATGAATTAAGATTAGATGTTTTGTGATTATTTCCCCCTTGTTTACATGGCCTGACTCCCCCAGTGTGGGATTGATACTCTCTAGATCATATACCCCTTGGATAAACACCGTATGATGATATCTTGAAGATGTGGTTTTAGACACCTCATCCCTAGGATGGTTCCTTGTATGGTATTTACTTGGAGTTGGATATATGTGTTATTTGATTATTACACCCTTGATGGATTATGATGAATAATCCTTACTTGATATGTTAGAGGGATTATGCACTTAGTCAGGATAGTGTCCCTCCTCTATATTACATTATGTATATATGATACATGTGTTATACATGTTTTGGTGCTTTGATTTGACTAATAGGAGATGAATTTTTGGATTCATCATCCTCTCATTTCCTACTTTTATTGATGATTAATTATGATAGACCTAGACCTCTACGTGATTACCCAATTTGTGATGAGCATTGTTGTTCCTTGTTGATGATTGATTTTGTCAATTTTTATCGATAATGGATGTGTAACATTGATAACCATTAATGATGATTTATCATGATTTTTCCTTGTGAAAATGTGGTTGGTGTTGTATACACTTGTCGAACAACATGCCTATTGATGTACTCCATATCATGATGATCTCTATTTATGGTGATGATGTTATATATATACATGGGTATATTTGAAGGAATAATATGTTTCAACTTGAGGGACTGATGGAAAAGACAGGGAAACGAAATCAAGGGAAGGGATCATGACTCAATGAAGATGACCATCATATCTTAGATGAGGGAGGTAACACTGTCAAGTTAAATTGAATAACTGATGGAAAAAACTTGTGAAATTGGCATCCAAAGTTAAATTGAATAACAAGGAAAAAGTGGAATATCTATAACTTACTTTTACCTTGTTCTTGACACTTGTAAATTCACCTCTCAATCCAAATCTTATCCTTGCATGAGAAGGGGGACATATAAGAGCCAAATCTCGGAATATAACCATTGGGAAGGATTACAAAAGAAGTTGTTTTCTTTGCATAGGATGGTTGGATCATGAAGACATGTTTTTTGACCTTACCTTTATTGTGTTAGACACTATGATTAGAATTTAGTATTTGGTTGAGTAGATTATTTGTTGCTCTAACATGGTTTGAGTGGACTAAGGTGTTAGGAGTGTACCTGACTAGCCGAGGGTACTTATGTTGAGAGTATGCGTGGCTCACTCTACTATTCTTTTGGGATCGAACCAAGTTTCCCCTACCAAGTGTGGTTGCAATCATTAGAGCTTGAATATGGTAGTACAAACCTTGCAAAATAGGATGCCACTATCAAGGGTGGTTGTAATTAGTACTAGAGTTTGAAGGTGGAAGTAAGATCCTTGATGAGGGGGGTAACGTTGTCAAGTGTGGTTGCAATGACCAAGTATTAAAGGTGGTAGGAAGAGACCTACACACCATAAAACCTTGGGGTTTATGAGTGCTACAAGCCTAGGAGCCTCTCCACCACATTGAGATTAATCAACCATAAATATGATCTATGGTAATCCTTTGGGAGATGTGTAAGTTACTTCTAGAGGGTTCCACTATCGAGTATGATACTTAACCAACTAAGAGCATGCCTTGGAGTTAGAGTGGTAGTAATATTTGTCCACTTCATAACCATGCATAATATGGGAATGAGTTATCTACAAAGACATTTTCTATGTGCCCTAAACTTCCTTATTCAGGTGGATTTCCACACATGGAAGGACTTTACTGGGTTCACTAGGTTGATTTGCATAGTGGTGGAGGTGGTGAACTTATGTGTTTTGAGTTTTATTTTCTCAGGCATTTTATTAATGCTTTGTGAGGAAAAGGTCTCATGCATTCTTATGCTTTATGAGATGCTCGTGCATATTAATTATGTTTTATGAGCTTTTGGAAAACTCATATATTATTCACTTTTGATGCAAAATGATTAATACTTGTGAGGGAAATTAAACACACATATTTATCATTAAATTATAATTTTGGGAATTGGTTTTTATGTGAGAAACCACCTCACACCAATTTGCCATTATTCTCAATTATAGGTTGAGAGAATCAAGGACATGGATGAAGAGTCTTTGGGTGGTTTTGAGACTCTTCCCTTTATGTACTTGAAGATAGTTTGAGATCTTACATTCATGGATCTTGTTTTTCCTCTTTTGTAATTAGATCCTATTATTGTGGATCTAGGAATTAAATGCTCTTTCTTAAGAGGGAGTGAGGAAAAAATATATAATTCCTTATGTGATCCCTTTGTAAGAGAAAGTAAGAGGAGAGTAATGGAGAGTTAATGAGTGGAGTTAGAATCCATAGTGCTGCTACTCCTAAGCCTTGAGAGACTTATTCATGTAAGGTATTATCCTTCCTGATGTATGGAGAGGTATGAGTGTGAGAAGTCTTCTTGAATCTTCACTGAAGGAGAAGGCATCTCTTATGTAATCACTTATGAGAAGGTCCCAACATCTTTTGAAGAAGGAATGAAAGTGATATGTATTCCAATTGAAGCGGGTCTTGAGACGTATCCCATGAGGGGTGAACTATGTTACCAACATTGGTCCTCTCTCTCACTCTTTCCTTTTTATGTGCTTTGTTCTATTTGAGTTAATGTATGTTATGTATTCGTGTTTAAGAGCATGGATAATCATCCATTCATAGGGCCTTTAATCCTCATGCAAATACGTTGTTAGAAAATGATTCTCAATTGAAAACTTGCGTAGAGTAAAGTACTCGCTCGTTTTCAGATCATGTGGTATTAGAGCTAGGCTGACTGCTTTGCAGGATGGGAAAAGGAGCGAAGAAAGCAGAAAGACTTCAAGAATTAGAGGAGATAAATCACAACATTCAAGATGAAAATGTAGAGTTGAGGAGGCTTTTGTAGATTGCAGAAGAAGAGAAGCAAGAGCTTCAAGAGAGGTCTCAACTTCATGGAGAAGTCCTCAATGGGATTATTAAAGAATTTCAACATGAATTGCAAGCCAAATATGATGTCTTGCCTAAGTTGTAGCATGGTGAACGAATGGAGGACAAGGAGCCTTCTATCATGGATGCACAAACTAAAACCGAGTTATATGATGTTTCCTCATGTTCAATGTTTTCTAAGTATGAAACTAACGTGGGCATGAAGCTCCTCGCGAAGAAGGGATACAAAGGAGGTGGACTTGGCATTCATGGCCAAGGAAACACTCATCCATTAGAGGTGGTACAAAGACCACAATTCGTAGGTTTGGGTTATGGCAAGGAAGAGAATAGAGAATGATCAAAGGTTGCTAAAGCAAAAACCATCTCTTCACCATCAGATTCCAAGAAAGGAATCAATCCAACTTGTCCTCATCAGAACAAGAACTACTCATGAAAGTATAAAGGACATTTCAATTATTTTCTTACATATAAGAAGAATGATTTATGTTTTATATATTCTAACCATGATGTAGCTAAGCATCATAAGAAGAAAGTTTGGGTAGAGAAGATGAGCATGCTCACCGGAAGTGAGACAAGACAGAAAGAACCACTTCCACGTGTTTGTGACAAGGAGATGTTGTTAAAGGAGAAGCAAAGGAACTATTGCACTCATTGCGAGATGAGTGGCCATTAGATTGGGAAATGCTAGAAAGTTCATCCTCGGCTTTGTCCAAAATGTGGCAAGAGAGTCGTACAAGCTCCTGCAAAGGAGAAAGAAGATGAAGGAGTTAGTCTAGTAGAAATAATACCAGAAGCAGTTCTTCAAAAATATCAGCATTCATTTGAATGGCTTAGTAAGCAGTGGTTATTATTTCTTCAAAATTGAAATATTTCTGTCAGTTAACATGTTCTACAGTTGTATTGGCATCCACCAGGAACGTGGATGCCTGTTGTCGTAGGAGGAACCATTATCATTTTTCTCAGAGAAGGTCAAACTTGCATCCCAGGCACTCGTGCAAAAGATATGCAAGTTTGGGGAAGTCTACATGGCTCCATTATCGATGTTGCTAACCATAATGACAAATGAAATCGGATTTATTAGTGTAAGTATTCCAGCAATGGCTTCTAATCTCCAACGTTTTTACTTGGACCATGACGTGGGAAAGATATTGACCAAATATATTTTGATGGCACATCATCGATCAGCCTTTTTTCCATGGGTTCTCTGATGGACGAAGAGGGTACCCTTTCCACCTCAGATGCTTCCATTCAACAAATTCGTGCATGGAGGTTGTAAAGCCCTTTCATCAAATTCTCAGATGGGTTCTTGACAAAGACCGAATCCTATGTTCCCATTTGATCTCACTTGGGTTTGATTCTGGAGCTCTATGCTAAGTAGTTGGATATCCAGACCGTGATTTCATTGCTCCAGAAGGCGTAAAGGACATTTTAGTGATTTGGGGTTTGGTGATATCATTGTCTCTGCAAGTCTTCATCGTTGCAGAGTGCATGGGTGACGGATCTCAGTATGGTTTTGTCAATTGTATTATTGGATTTGCTAAACTATCCCCGAATTAGCTTGAAGTCTATTACTCTACTTCGTATTTGTGAAGATCGGCTTGCAGAGGGCCTAACTCCAAGTGGTGCCTTGAAACCCGTGGAAGTTATTGGCATAGATGCAAACACTGGTGTAGCAGGATATTTTATTTCCAATGCTCGCGAGATTTTCAAATTTAACCTCTGATCCTCAGACATAAGTAAGGAACTGTGCACTTGAGGTGCGTTTCGATTTGTTGAAGGAGAGAGTGTCAGGAAACCTCCCAATGAAACATTGTTGCATTTCAATAGTTTTCGAGAAATTTCCTTTCTTTCTGGTTTGTTCACATTGAAATTATTGTCATTAGCATGTAAATTCAATGGCCATGGTGATGAGAGGGCCAGTGATTGGGTCGAATTCATGTTGTGATTGGGCCAATGAATCTCCACGATTCCCTCCACATTTTACTAGGAAATAGTTCTAATTCCAAACATCGCCAAGCCGGTGCAGAATCATCGTAGATTGTTGTGGTAATGGGAGCAATTTTGGGTAGATGGTTCTAACCATCGATGATGAAGCATTGGCGGGTTCCAATGAACCGTTGGCAGTGTCGAATTTGGCAACGATTTGGGCCTCCATCGAGACTCTCGCCAATCTTCTCCCGAAAGTTGCATGCCAAGAGTGTGGTGATATTCACCGACAGATTTGCCACCATAATGAGGAAAATCGCAATCCAATATGAGGACAATAAAAATTTGAGGATTTACACAAACATTTCAAGGGAGAATTGGTCTGACCGCCACATCACCATGTCGAATTCGTTAAAAAGATGATAAGGGTCAGCCATCGCTCTGAGACTAACTTCAACGAAAAGCTGGAAAAGTACCCAACCATCCTGTGATTGACCTCATCCCTATTTGTTTATAATATCAAGGGATCATGATTATTCTTGACATGCTTATAGTTAGTTCTCCCATAATGACATGCTAAAAGGAGAATACATGACAAAGAATCGAGGATTGGATTCTATCTGAATATTGCAATTTTGTTTTAGGTTCCCTAGAGAGATACCACATCACATGGTAGCACTGGTTTGATGGCAAGTGGCGTGATCCAAATGGATTTGCAGTTCTGGCGGTCAATCAGTGAAAGGATCGACGTCGATCCAACTATAATCCAATTGCACTTTTATGAAAACATGGTCCACAGTACAAGTGATGTGGTGACAATGTTGGAGATATTGTTGGTATGGGATCAGATCTATTTGGGTCCAATGTTAGTCTTCATGTGAAGCTCTAGTTGTTGCATCCATATCATCATTTGGAAACTCTCACGATCTTACTGCCAGGTGCTACCCCATGCTCATTAGTTCAATGGGTATCATTGTTTGCTTAATCACAACTTTGTTTTCAACTGACATATTTCAGATCAAGGATGTGAAGGAAATTGTGTTTTCTTTGAAAAAGCAGCTTATTATCTCCACAGTATTGATGAAAATTGAAATTGTTGTTGTAAGTTTCATTGCATTGCCTTCATCCTTCACCATCTTCAATTTTGGTGCCCAGAAGGTTGTAAAAAAACTGGGAGCTTTTGTTATGTGTTTCTATTGGTTTGTGGGATGGCCTTGTTATCGGTTTTATCACTGATTACTATGCAAGTAATGCTTACAAACCTTTCCAAGGCGTTGTTGATTCATGCAAGACTAGAGAAGCAACTAATGTTATATTTGGGTTGGCTTTGGGTTACAAATCTGTTATTTTTCCCATATTTGCAATTGCAGTAAGCATTTTGTCAGTTGTAGTTTGGCTGCTACTGGTTATGGTCTTGGAGGTTCTTCCTAGGGTCTGTTTGGTAGAGTAGGCGATGGTATTTACACCAAAGCAATAGATTTAGGTGCAGATCTTGTTGGTAAGGTTGAGAGGAACATTCCTGAAGATGATCCACGCAACCCAACTGTCATTGTTGATATTGTTGGTGACTTCCTTATCTCATAGTTTTGATTGATTTATCCTCATATCCAATGATCTCTCTGATTCCTTTGTATTGGGATGTGAATCAAGTCCAAAGTCTCCAAAGGTATGGATATGGTGAAGTTTCTCAGAGTGAGAACTTCCCATAACTTTGGTAAAGTTTGATAATTGAAAATAAGGTTTTATTTTATTACTTTTGGATGGTATTTCAAGCACTAAAAACGCTTTTTGTGCAAATCCATATTGTGGCTAAAAGAAAAAGTAAAACCGACTTTTTCTTTGTCCAAGGAGATGCCAAAGTAAATGAAGGCATACATCTTCATTACACTTCCCATAGTTTCCATATGATGGATCAAAGGAAATCAAGGGGCATTTGTAAATTTTGCCTCTACTTAGAGTTTGATATACGGACTTTAAAAGAGTTGGGCATTTGAAGTGCACATATTTTGTAGTGGGGGTTTTGCACCACTAGTGCACATATTACTACACAATTTTGTAATGGGTAGTGGGGACCATATAATATTTCCCAATTTTTTCACATTTCTGGCATATCAAATTGCCTTGTAATTTAATGTAAAACTGATGATTGTGAAGCATTGTAATGGTTGTTTAGCCACTCTTGAGTGAGGAGAGTGAGAGGCGTTATTGTTGCACCTTAAGCCTTCATTGGATTCTTTGTAATCACGATTGAGATGATGTAAATAGTTGATTGAGACGATTTTCCCAAGCTTTTTTGGCATTCATTTTAAACTTGACAAAAGAGTGTAGTTATAAACTCTTGGCAAGTAAGGTATGCCAAAGATTGTGGTACATGTATCATCGACTATAGGTTGCAATTTATGCAACTGTGGGCTTCGACATTTCAGCTCCGAAGAAAAGAGGTGAAGGAGACAGGGGTGTGCCTTTGTCCAAACATTTGCTTTGCAACGGTTGCAAGTGTTGGCTTTGCATTCTGATTCCGAAGAATGTGTGTGAAGGAGTCATGAAAGAATGCGCCTTTTGAGGACATTTGCATACAGATAGAGTTGATGATTTTGGAGACCAAAAGGTTCTTTGTGGGGAGGCGTGATCCAGACGGATTTCCCCACATGGAAGGAATTTACTGGGTTCACCTAGTTGATTTGCAGAGTGGTGAAGGTGGTGAACTTATGTGTTTTGAGTTTTATTTTCTCATGCATTTTATTAATGCTTTGTGAGGAAAGGGTCTCATGCATATTATTTATGATTTATGAGATGCTCATGCATATTATTTATGAGATTTTGGAAAACCCGTATATTATTCACTTTTGATGTAAAATGATTAATACTTGTGAGGGAAGTTAAACTCACGTATTTATCATTAAATTATAATTTTGGAAATTGGTTTTTATGTGAGAAACCATCTCACACCAATTTTCCATTATTCTCAATTATAGGTTGAGAGAATCAAGGACATGGATGAAGAGTCTTTGGGTGGTTTTGAGACTTTTCCCTTTATGTACTTGAAGATAATTTGAGATCCTGCATTCATGGATCTTGTTTTTCCTCTTTTCTAATTAGATCCTATTATTGTGGATCTAGGAATTAAATACTCTTTCTTAAGAGGGAGTGAGGAAAAACTATATAATGCCTTATGTGAGCCCATTGTAAGAGAGAGTAAGAGGAGAGTAATGGAGAGTTAATGAGTGGAGTTAGAAAGACATAGTGCTACTACTCCTAAGCTTTGAGAGACTT
>ML802096.1:6971-17150 GCA_009831015.1 Picea engelmannii
TGAATTATAATACACTCATCACTTCACTTTATTATTTACCTTTTAAAATCTCTTAAACCACTTTGACTATTTTGACCTTTTGGGGCTTCTAGATGACATATGAGGGTCCTCCAACTTCGTAAGGCTAACTCTCAAACCGTGAGGAGTTATGTGACGTTATACATACCACCAGAAATCACATAACATGTACTATCCATATAGAATAGTATTATCTGAAAATATATCATAAATCATTCCGTTACCCATCAAACAAACTTGGGTCCATTACCCAAACCTAGGGTCTCCAACTTCTCATGGCCATAACTCTCTAACTGTGAGGAATTATGTGACGTTCCACATACCACCAGAAATGACATGAAAAGCACTATCCATATAGGATATTTTCCCTAACAAATTCACTTTCCTTCATCTCATTATTCCACAATTAAGCATGGGTTCTCTTACTCCACAAAGCGTCTTCCCGTGAGGGCTTTCAGCATAAGGGGACCACTTTGGAGTTCATCCATATTTACTTCTTATCAACCTTGAAAAAACAATAATGAGTCATATTTACATCAAACAATATTGGGTCCATTAACTAAACCTTTGTGCTACGGGGCTTTCTTCAAGGGTTGACATCAATGACAACCAACCTTAATCAACATTTCAGGCAACCTATTCCTATGCAGGGTACTATTACTACACAGGGGGAAAACCCAGGAACTTATTCCACATTAGGGCCTTGGAATTCTTGGCAGGGATCCTTTCCTTCATCAGGAATGCCAATTTGGGGAAATTATTTCCACATTCAATTGAACCCAAGACAAGCTATTATGCCTATCCCCATAGGATCGGCATAGGGAAACCCTTCCCAAAGTCCTCCAAATGTAATGCATGCCCATCCATCTATGTCCTATTTTGGGAATCAGCCGATGATGTCTCCTCGCACGCATAATCCATACACTGGCCATGGACATGGTTTTTACCAGAACCCAGGCCAGCAGCCGAATTTTTCCTGGCAACTTGGTGATAACCAACAACCCAAACTACTTTTCCTGGCAACCTTGCATTTTCCAGACTTGACAAGGTTGTTGAATGACCCTATTTGTCACGGTCTGCATTGGCCTCCTATGTCGACGAAGTTTCCTTTGGACATACCAAATTTCGAAGCTAAGCTTAACGAAGATCCAGGAGATAGTGTGACTACCTTCCACCTTTGGTGCTCATCTAACTCATTGAAACATGACTCCAAACAGTTGTGATTGTTTCAACGTACTCTCATTGGGAGTGCCGTGAAATGGTACATTGAGCTCTACTGCTCAAGATACTCTTCCTTCAGTGAATTGGCAATGGATTTCCTAAACCATTTCCAATTACCTGTGAGATATGACGCTGGCACAAAATTGATGGCCAATTTTGCACAAACAAAAGCGGACCATATCTATGATCACATCCGAGAATGGAGACGTCGAAAGAGTTTAATTAAGGTACTAGTCCCACCATCATTCCTGCTCAAGTGGTTCCTTAAGTCTTTGGTCCCATAGTTATCCAAAGACGTTGCGACTTCAGGAGTGTTTTCCGAAGAAGATTCCATCATGAGAGCTCAACATCTTGAGCTCATATATTCTCAGTCCAGTTTATTATATGAGATCTTGCAAGATGCACCACACTCAATACTAGATAAAACTAGACAGAGAGCTGGACCACATGCCGATGGTATTGTTGGTTCATCACAAACAAAGCCCACTGAGCAACTGACGAAGCAGTTGCAACAATTGTCTATACAACACACAACGACCAACCAAACTACTTTTTTGGCTGCTCCCCCTACTAAAATGTCGGATGTACACACAGTGTAATCGACAAATACAAAGGCCACCCAACAGCCTAAAGGAAAGAAAAAACAACGAAATAAGGGTAATGGGGATAAGAAACCCACTGATAATGTTGGTGGGGGAAACACTGAGAAATGGAAGGCGAGGTATCCATGCAACCTATGCATGGAAGACCAACCGACCCACCTATGTCCTCGACTTGCAGAGACCCAAAAGTTTGTGACATAGCAACAACCTGCTGTGTTAACCAATCCATTTCAACATGGACAAAACCTAACCCAAGCCTCTACAAGCATGGAAGGGGGCAGTCAAGGACCCTCTCCATATTCAAACAATCCCGCATCCACAAATGTATATATGATGAAGGGCGATGCTTTCATATCCACTAGAGTGCATGACTATAGTAAACCGAGCACTTTTGAGAAGGGTGAAGAAGTCAAACTCCCATCTCTTCCTCTACATATTGAGAAGACTTTGGGAAAAACAATGACACACATCCCAAAAGGCGCATTCAAAAAAGATTCTCACAACCTAAATGCAAGGGCCGCCCAAAACTATTCTGTGGTGGAAGATTTGTCTCAAACCCCTTGTGTGATGTCTACTTTGGAGGTCTTCCAAAGATGAGGTCCTCCAAAGTTTCCCTTCCCAGAGGAAAGATTTGTTAACTGCTCTAGGATCTACTGAGACTTGTAATCCAGGTACCATCATGATAGATACAACTGACTTAAAACCTCGTCTTCCTTACCACGTAGAATTTCAGATCGTAGTTGCTCACCCCATGAAAACTTTTAATTGAAATATTTTCTGCACGGTGGTTGATGAGGGCACCTCGACATGCGTTATGTCGTTGGCATGTTGGAAGGCCATTGGCCAGCCCGTTTTGTCTTCGTCACCTACTCTTCTCACTGCTTTCGACAATCATTCGTTCCGACCACATGGTATCATTCCCTCTTTTCTCGTGCAATTGGGAGGGAAGACCATGTGCGTTGAGGTAGAGGTAGTCGATGCGTCCCTTGACTACAATATTTTGTTAGGAAGGAGTTGGACTTATGCCATGCAAGCAATTGTTGCTACAGTTTTCTGGGTCTTGTTATTTCCACACGAGGACCAGATTGTGACTATTGATCAATTGTCTTTCTCCAGATCCGACCCTTCATTGGGGGTGTCTGCGGTCCCAATGATTGATAATCCTCAACCAGGCATAGTCAACATAGGGGCTGGTTTGTGCCCATATTTGATGGGTACCTTCGATTACCCGCCCCCTCAAGGCGATGTCAAGTTCATATCCGACCACCATAAGGTTCAGATTTTCCAAGTTTCGTCGTTTCGCATGACTTACTTCACAGATCCGTGGATAATTCCTTCCCCGTCAGCCATGATGGAGGGGACAGGGCATCTGGGCATGTCCATGCCCTTGTCCGTAGCTAAAGTAGCGTACACTTTAGTCCAACAAGCTTCAGCCAACCCAGATCCAACTCTTGCACAAGAGTTCAATCTGCTTCTAGACCCTATTTGGGCTCAAGGTTCTCTCGCTAACACCGATTTGTTAGACTTAGTCTTTCCCTATGACGAAGAAGTAATTGAAGCAATGACTAGTCTAGACAAACCCTAGGATGATCTTCATCACAGATCATTATTTCTCCTAGAGTTAAGAAGAATCGAGGCCGGAGAATTCACCCTGACTATGACTAGAGATAGGTTTTGTCCTATTAATACCTTAGCTACACGCAAGTTCTATGTTGAGGGTAATATGGAAACCATCACTGAAATCATACCGATCAATATCTACAGAACCCCTGCCATCGTGGAGAATGTTTTCGTCGAAGCTGACTGCTCCCCCGGAGAGATTCAAACCTACACAGATCTATTTAAAGAATTCCGCGACATTTTTTCCTAGTCTTATGAGGAGATGCTAGACATCGATCCAAAAATAGTCGAACATGAAATCACAACTTATCCAGATGCCAAGCCTGTCCAGTAAAAGATTCATCCAGTTAACTTCAGGAAAGCAACAACCATTAAGGTTGAAGTTGAGAAACTGCTAAAAGCCAGTTTTATCTATCCTATCCATTTGACCCAATGGGTGTCAAAACCTGTGTCAGTCAATAAAAAATAAGGCATGATTCGTGTATGCACAGAGTTCCATGATTTGAACAAGGCATGTCCCAAAGATAATTTTCCCACACCATTCATCGACTAGATAATTGATGAATGTGCGGGTTGTGAGGCCATCTCTTTCATGGAAGGTTTTTTGGGATATAACCAAATACAAATCAAACCTGAAGACCAACACAAAACGACATTCATCTGTCCCTGAGGTAAGATTCCTTTTGGTCTTAAAAATGTTGGAGCGACCTTTCAACGAGCCATGTCTTTTGCTTTCCATGACCTCAAGCATATAGTCGAGGCCTATTTAGATGATTTAGCATCTCGATCTCACAAGAGAATGGATCATCCCACACACCTCCAGCTTATCTTTGAGCGTTGTCTCTACTTTCAGATTCGCTTGAATCCAAACAAGTGCAACTTTTGCGTAACATCAAGACGTTTTTTAGGTTTCATAGTGTCGACAACAGGGATCATGGTTGATCCTCTCAAGGTTGAGGCAATAATTCAGTTGCCCCCCCCACACACAATCCTTCAACTTTAGAGTCTACAGGGCAAGGAGAATTTTTTAAGATGCTTCATCACCAACTATGCTGAGATCACCAAGGGATTTATGCACTTACTGAAGAAATACATTCCTTTTTATTGGGATGATGCCACTCAACACTCTTTCATGACGTTTAAACATGCCCTCACAACTACCCCTCTACTCTGGCCACCTAACTATAACAAGGATTTCTTATTATATCTGGCTGCAGCAGAGTCAACCATTGGCATGGTCTTAGTTCAGGAAGATGACTTGTTTTCAGAATATGTGATCTATTACCTGAGCCGAGGCCTTGTAGGACTGGAACTCAATTATTCTCATATCAAAAAACTTGTGTTGGTAGAAGTCCATGTTGTTCAACGGTTCTATCATTATGTTATGTTTCGCAAGACCACCATCATTGCTTTCGTGAATCCATTCCAGTATATGTTGACATGAAGGGTAATAGGTGGTAAGATCAGTAGATGGATAGTCATCCTCCAAGAGTTCGACATAGATTTCATTTCAGCGAAATCCAAAAAGTCACTGGTCTTCGCAGAACTTATTTCAGAACTTCTGGTTGTGTCAGGTGATGTTGTGCCCAAAGAGTCACCTATCAGAGGAGATATGTTTTTGATCACATCTTTGGATCCCTGGTACACAGATATACTTATCTATCTCTAGACTTTGAAGTGCCCCACCTCTGCTTCTCATGATGAGTGTTGTCGTATACACCATCAAGCTAAGAATTATCTCATACTTGATGATACATTGTATCGGAGAGGTGTAGACTGCATCTTACATCAATGTCTCACTCACGAAGAAGCAGTTATCATGCTTAACGATTTCCATACTAGAGCTTGTGGCAGTCATTTTTCTGGGTTGGCAACAACCCAAAAGATTCTACGAGCAGGTTACTTCTGGCCGAAACTAATCAAACATTGTATCGAATCGGTCAAGAAGTGCCACCCGTGCTAGATCTTCTCTCGGAAGATGAGGGCACATCCTCCTCCTATGTTTCCTATCATCACAGTTGGTCCCTTCACCAAGTGGGGAATTGATTACACTACATGCAACCCTCCTTCAACAAGGGGGCACCGTTACATCATCGTAGCCGTAGACTACTTCACGAAGTGGGTCAAAGCTATGCCAACGTTTAAAGATGATGGAGAGACTGCAACTCTCTTTTTATTCAACCAGATAATAGCAAGGTTCGACATCCCAAGGGAGATTGTCACTGACCATGGTAGTCACTTTCAGAACCAGATGATGACCAAGTTAACATCAAATCTTGGGTTACGACAAGAACATTCATCACCCTACTACCCCCAAGCAAATGGTTAGGTGGAAGCTATAAATAAATCTCTTAAGACCATCCTATAGAGAATGATCAACTCAGCTAAGTCAAATTGGCATTTGATGTTATACTCAGCATTATGGGCTTACCAAACATCTATTAAGGCTGCAACCGGTTTCTCACCTTTTCAACTCATTTACGGGTTGGAAGCGGTCTTACCTATCGAATGTCAGATCCCATCCCTAAAGTTGGAAGTACAATTATTTCCAGACACTTCTCCACTTGAAGAGAGGTTATTATAATTGGAGTAGCGTCATGATGTGGCCCTAGCCAACGAGGCTCACAAACACAAATTCAAGTGTCAGTATGATAGGTCCGTTCATCCTTGGATTTTCACTGAAGGTGACCTTGTCCTAGTCTACGACCAAGATAAGGACCCCCTGGGGGCAGGAAGATTCAAACCCATGTGGTTCAGACCTTTCATCATAAAGGAGGTTCTAAAAAAAGGCGCTTATCATCTGGTTGATTTTGAAGGGAACTCTTTGGCAGAGCCTAGAAATGGACTCTACCTCAAGAATTATTACTCATAGGCAGGTCACCATGGGTAACTTTTTGTAACATATGTATAGTCTTTGTACTATTACTTTCTAGTTTTTTTTTAGTGTTATGGACGTGTCATTTTGATGTATCTTTCGTCACTGTGGCAGATGTCAAGTGAACTTGAGGTGTTCATTGGGTATGCAGACGGTGCTAGCCGGCACACTCAGAGGCTTGGCTCCGCAACTTGGGTAATTTTTACACCTCGAGGCCAATTATTATCGTTCAGAGGTATATGCTTAGGTGACACCACAAACAGTGTCACCGAGTACAGTGCAGTTATTGAGTTGCTTCATGACACTCATTCATTTGGTATCTCTCATCTCCATGTATATCTCGATGCTCATCTGGTTGTGTCTCAGTTAAATAGAGTCTATCGTGTTCATGATCCGACTTTACACCGACGATTACTTAGGGTACGTCTCTTATAACGAAGCTTTGATTCTATTACATATTTTCATATTCCTAGGAGATTAAATCAAATTACAGATACTCTAGCTAATCAAATTTTAGATTGGCATCTTGCACACATATGAAAAGACATACACGTAAACATGTAAATACATTTTTTTTTTTTCTAAAATGATCCATAAGCCACAAAAAGAAATAAAAATCCATATATAACATCATAATCACCAGAGTACATAGGTGGATGCAAGCGCCTCAAAAATATGATCAATAATGAGTCACGAGGCTTATGCCCTCAAAAAATGTATACAAGTAGTTCTCTCGGCACATGAAACGTCTAACTAAGGTCAGGGCATGTGGGCCATATTGTACTGATCTACAACGTTTGCCAAACATCGAAACAATTGGACCCATGTCTATGGTGCCCCCACTACATGAGGTTGCATAGATGGTGGAAAGTCCTCAATCTCTGCCATAGGGACTGTGCGAGTGAGCACAGTAAAGTTTCGCTCGACTCGTCTCAACACCCTCTCAGCTTCCCCGGCTGGAAGATCTCCTACTACTGTTGGTCCCCCTGTGGTGGCAGGTGCGGACCCTGGCCAAGGACGATGCCTGTTCCTCACATAGTCAGCAGGTCACATTGGTCCTACATCTGCATACAACAAACACATATCCGTCAAATACTTTGGTATAAAAAAATGATATATAACAAAAATAACATAAAAATTACATATGTTTAACAAACAAAAAATGAATGATGGAAAATTACCCATCTCTCCTCGCTCCTCACCGGGACGTACTGGTGTCTCAGGATCTCTTGAAAAATCAATCCCAACATAAGGATAATCCTCGATGACTGGGATCTTTCACAGCAACCATGCGAAGAAATCATCGTCAAAGGACTCATTGGTCCTTCCACCACCCTGTCACGGTAGTAATACTGCCCATCTACACATAGCAGGAAGAGAGGCCTGATGTCCTCGTACCACTACTCGAGGACTAAAGATTGAAACTCTCTCAAAGAAGAAAGAGCATAGAATGGTCCTGAACCCAAAGTTCCTCTACGTATTCAATCGACAATCTGTCAACTGCCTCTTCATACACTCTAACAATGTGGTGCTCCAATCAAATATTTGTGCATTTAAGCACTGGACTGCACAGTTCATCTGTGCCTGGGACGCCTGATGTAGAGCCACATAACCAGTGATTCACCTAATAAGCAACACTATCACCTGTAGTGATAAGTCAATAATCTTTTTTATGGGCACCTGTGAGCTCGAGTGGTCTGTACCAACCTCACAGTAAAGACTAATCAATTATGCTATGTTATGCGGCCCCGAAGGAAAAGTATGAAAGTTGACTGCTTCTCCTCTCCTAGAGAGGCCAGTCAAAAAATATATGTCCTCGGTCGTGGGCACCAGTGACTGCCCCTCTAACATGAATGCCTCTGCATCCGGATGCCAATAGTCAACCAAGGCATTCAGTAGCCTAGGTTTTGCCCACATAAAAGGACATAAGAAGAACTTGAGCAACCCACATTGCATCAAGGCATCCACAACATTAGGGTCTTTCCTGACCAACTCACTAATCTCCTCATTCTCTCTTTCTCTCCAGTGAACATACATCCTGCAAAACACCAAGTTTCAGGAGAGTTGACCCTTGTTTTAAAACTTTTTTCATTCAATAAGGGGGTCCATGCGGGCTGTAATGCTGATAGTCGCGTGTACACACGTGCAGGGTTTACTCTGCCCGAATGTACATGCGGCCTATCCTGAGACAGGCTGCATGGACCTAGGTCCGACCTTTTGAAGGTCGACGCCCCCCCAAAAAATGGAACCTAACGAAAAAGTAAAGATTTAAATTGAAAGATAAGAGAGTTTGTACTTGGTCTAGATAGATGGTCGTTTCGTCCACTGTATCTCCTAGAATCACCACTTTTATCAAAGGGTTTTTTTGGGTTCTAGAGTCAATTTCCAAATCAACAACGGTGAGAATGAGCTGTCAGCTTCTACTTATAGACTTTTTGGCATCTTTTTGTCATTTTTTTTTGGCGCCCCTTATCATTTTCTTTAAAACAAAAACCAATTAGAGTGATCCAAGAGTTGCATTGGAGGGGTATGATCAAGTATCGAGAATTTTTTTTGGAGTTTTGGGTAACTTTTGATGGTCCGTGGAAAAATCTCAGATGATCAACTTGAGAATATAGGTTAGGTTTATACCCTGACTTTTGTATCTCGTTGTCTTTATCCCTTTTCCATAGGATCTATCCCATCAGGTTGCAACACAGAACCATCATTGTTGCTTTAGAAGTGTCACGAGTTGGTGGTAGAGCTTACCAGAACATGGATGCCCTAGGTAAATCCTGGTTGCATTATGGTGTCCATTCTATCTCTAATAATTATAGGCTCAGGAGTCCTTGTTGTTTTTCCTGATTACGAGTTTGAGCCTCATTTGCATGATTCCTTTTCACTCTTGACCTCACCCTAAGGACTCCCAAAACAATATAGCGGGTCTTCTTTTAAGCCCTTTTCAGACTCTCTAAACATGAAAAGATTGTCGAACGATCTTGTGTCCTTTCATGCTCATTAAAATGAAATTTGAAGTCATGTCTGTCCAGTGGTAGTTTACCCCTTTTTCGGTCCAGAAGATCAACTGTATGAACAAAGGTATAATCTATGGAACTTTAGTTATCTAGAAGTGTACTCTCAGGTATCATGTTAACCCTTTTTCGGGCCTGGGGGACTAAATTTACAAAAAAGGAACCCCCACAGAGTCCATAGTTAAGCTCTTTTCAGACTCCCTAAAATTGAAAAGATCGTTGAGTGACCTTATTCTCTCACACTCGTTAAACTAGTTCAGAAGAACATTCCTGACGGAGTCCATAGTTAAGCTTTTTTCAGACTCCTTAAAAATGAAAAATGGTCAAATGATCTTGTCTTTATCATACTCGTTAAAATGGTTTTGAATAGATGTCTTGTCGGTACTAGTTTACCCCTTTTTCGAACCGACTAGACTACCTTCAAAAAAAGTACCCCAATGGAGTCTCCTTTTACATTTTTTCAGACTCTCTAAATATGAAAAACCGTCGAGCTTACCTTCTTTGGGATCATTAAACTTACATCGAAGGACGTTACCATTGTGTGTTTTATTAATTGCATTTTCATACCCACATCTTTGGCCTAATGTCGGCTCCATGTTGCTCTCAACTGAAACCATCTGAAGCATTCCTTATACGCAAGCCCTGTAGCACTTTGCCTTTGCGTCTTGACACCTTTGGCCCTTGGAGGATTTTTCCCGAGAGTCATTGCTCTGAACATCAGTCTTGTCCTTGTGCCTTGAACTTCTATGTTTGTAACACTCATTCCTCCATTGTAACGTAACATTCATTTATTCTTTTTCCCACAACCATTGAAAAAGACAAAAAAAATCAA
>ML802096.1:29181-39637 GCA_009831015.1 Picea engelmannii
CTTTCTAATGGTGAAAGGGGACTGGAAAATGGAGAATGACACCAAACTTATGATCTCATAAGTGGTGCTAGAACAGAGATATTTTGGAAGCAAGAGACCTATGATCTCATAGGGAGAAATCAGTGAAGCTATCATCAGTTGGATCATGGATCTTTTGAGCAAGGGGAAGACAAGGAGGACTTGGAAGAGCTACTGCAATCCATCTATGACTGTAAGCAATGTTTTGTCCTCATTAATATAAATTGCTTGGCTTGTTTCTTTCTAATTCATGTCCAATCTCACATGAATTTGTCTCTTTAGTAGATAGACCTATTTCAGACTAATCTTGATAGAGTAGGAAGTGGTCGTACTTTGTTTGTCTACAAGGTTGATCGAAGAGCGAAAGATTGGAGCTCAACTCGGAGCGTGCAGGGACAAACATCGATAAAAGGGTACTTCTATTCTCCTTCCTCCTCATGCATTAGTTTGTTTAGATTTGAAAGGAAGTCAATGTCCACGTTAAGCACTTTTTGTCTTAGAGTTAAGAGTCTAGCTCTTTGAGGAGATCTACCTATCCGCTGGGAGATTTTCCTACAACACTCTGAATTAGAACTCTCATATGAATAAGAGTCGACATGTGCATGCTCATCATCTTAGACAGGTGGAAGAATGAAGGTGTCTGCATGCGGCTGCTGAGGTACATGCGAGACACTTTTCTCAAATTGAACACTTTGCTCAATGATGAGATGGTATGAGGAAAGATAAATAAGTCTGTATCCCTTCACACCGTCAGGGTATCCAACAAAAATACACTCAATTCTCTGTGGATGAAATGCCTTCCTGTTTTCAGAGGGAATTTGGGCCCATGCACGTGAACGAAAAATATGGAAGTGGGTCACTTCTAGTTTGAGGCCACTCCAAGCCTTGTAGCGGGTCTTATCCTTGACAAATCTATGGGGAGATATGTTTTGGATGTATGTTTCACAATTAAGTGCTTCATCCCATACTCTCTGTGGCAGTGAATTTGCATGTAGCATGCAAGATGCCATCTCTTTTAGAGATCTTTTGTTATGCTCAGCAACTCCGATTTGTTGTAGAGTATAGGGAACTGTGTGCTGCAACATAATCCATGCATCATGACAAATATTTTGGATCTCATGATTGACATACTCTCCCTTGTTATCAGTTCGAAGGAATTTGATTTTCTTTCTGGACTGTGTCTCAACCAGTGATTTGGAATCTTTGAGGTGTTGAAAGACCTCACATTTTTGCCTGAGAAAGTAAATCCATGTGAAACGTGAGAAATCATCAACCAAAATAAGAAAATACCTTGATTTTCTTATTGATGGATGCGGAAAAGGAACCATGAGTTCAATATGGATCAGATCTAAAGGAGAGGAATCTCTATGAGTCTTTCCTTTGTTGAATTTCTCTTAAGGGTGTTTTCCAAGAACACATCCCTCATAGACTCCTTTGGAGAAATGGATGTTTGGTAGACCATCAACCAATATTTGCTTGCTAAGTTGTTTCATATATATGAGATGCAAATGTCTGAACCTTTCATGCCATATCCTACTACTTTCATCAACATGGGTAAGCAGTAAAGCAGAATCTGGTTCAATAAATTCAGAAAATGTATACAATCTAGCTTGATGATTTACCTCACTGGTAGAAACCCTGGAATTGGTTTGCATGTCATAGATGTCCACTGCATTTGGTTTGAATATGAATTTCTTTCCAGTGCTGAAATTCCTCATCTGATACACAGATGACAAAATTTTTGGGAACGTGCAACACATTCTCGAAGCTTTTGTTGGTCATTTCAATCCTTCCTTTGTCAGTGACCTCGAATGGAGAGTTTCCCCCCATCAAAATAGGAGGAGATTTGAATGAATCCATTGAAGAATAGACTTCTTTTGTGGAATCCATGTGATGTGATGCTCCTGAATCTATGATCCAATCATCAGGAGAGGATTCGATGACAATCAAGGCATGGCTAGAATTTCCTTTCTTTGGATTCTAATCTTCTGGCTTCTTCTTCTTGGCACCCTCGGGGATGCGATCTCCAAGGTTTTTTTGCTGAATTATTTGAGTCATTAGATCTAATTTTTTTTGCATGCATGCAGATTCAGAATGGAAACCTTTATGGAAGTACGTGCATTTCTCCACTTTTCTTCCCTTTCCACCTTTGGATCCAGAGGCATCGATGAAGGGTTTTGAGTACCCTTCCTTCTTCGGATGTGCATGAGATTTCCTTTTATCGTTATCTTTAGATTTATGATATTTATGGATACTATCTTTCACAATAAGTGCATGCACCTTTAGGCCTTTGATTTTTCCCATGTTGATGAGCTTGGTTTTCTCTTGTGTCAGGGATTCGATAAAGTCCTCAAGAGAAGGCATCTTCCAGGTGGCTCCAGAGGTGAATTTTAATGAATGGAATGTTGAAATGAAAATGGATCATTTAGGATCAAGTTTGGAGAGAATGGTGAGAACCATTTGTTTCTCCTCCTTATATTTATCAACCCTGCAAGCTTTGAGTTGCGACAATAAATCCTTGAATTTTGTAAAGAAATATTGGATATTGTCGAATATTTTTGGATCCAATGTTAGCAATACAACCTCCAGCATGTGTCCCCTCATCTCATCCTATTTTACAAATATCCCTTCCAAGGTGGTCCATGCTTCATTGGGGGTATTACAGGAAGATATGTGAAAAAGGAGATCGAGAGAAATAAGACTGCAAATTGTTCTGAATGCTTCATCCATTCGATTTAGATACTTGGATTTTTATATGGATGATGTCGGTTTTGTGTCTGTATTCAAGGTTAACCTATACAATCCTCTGGGTCAGAGATGTATGACTATTTTCTCCTTCCATGCAAATTAATTGTAAGGTGTAAGAATGAATTCTTTTTGGAAATCCATCTTTTTGTTGTCTTCAATCATTTGTACCTACAAAAGCATTGGTGTAGATTTTGCTTACAAGTCCATTGGCTTTGATACCATGTAAATGTGTTGAACCTACATAGAATATATCTAGCTAGAAAATACCACACACATTTGCAAAGAGAAATTGAGAAAGAAGAAGCAAGAAAAAAATAATGGAAGAATTCTCATTAACCATAATGAATAATGAATAATTTACACATGATATACTCGGTATAACTCAATAAATGCACATTAGAGGAGAAACAATGCGCCATAGTGGTGGTATAGATGATATGGAACCACACAAATAGTTACGAGAGTGAACTGCCACCTAGTCTAGTCTCTCAGGCAGTTATGGGAGTGAACTGCCACCTAGATGAGTTAACTAGTCAACCAGTCTTCAGTTAACTGACTGAAACAAAGTGTAGTGAGGAGACGATCAAGGAATAAAGGGTAATGCACCAATATGGTGATGAAACCAATGCTAATTCACATTATCATGGTGATGATACCAATGTTTCATGGTCACAAAACCAATGCAACATCTAGACTCAACTCAACTAGTCAAACTGAAATGTTAATTGAAGAGAATATTCTTCAAGTGGAATATTGTCCCTTAAACTTTAGGAGACTGAAAAATTACTAACAAAAATAGGAAAAATCTTAGGACCTTAGGAAAAATAAATCCTATATGTGTGTGAAGTAACTCCAACAATGGATACTCTAGATGGAGTATTTCTTTGATCTACATGATGTGCCACACACACAAAAGGTACGAATTGCATCCTTACATTTGTTGGAGATACTTCACACACACCTAGGATTTTTTTTTCCTAAGGTTTTCCCTATGTTTATTATTCATTATTCAATCTCCTATAGTTTAGGGAGAATATTCCTTTTCCTACATTCTAGGAGAATATTCTCTTTAGTTCATACTTCAGTTGGATCAATTGAGTGGAGTCTTGTTGCCACATTGGTTCCATCACAATGTAGCATTGGGAGCATCACTGCTAATGCACATTGTCCTTGGGATTATCAATAAACTAGCACATTACCCTCAGTTCTCTTTGTTTCAGTCAGTTAACATAAGACTAAGAGGCTAGTTAACTCAGACTAGGTGGCAGTTAACTCCCATAACTATCGGTTTGTGTCTAGATCACTCTAGGCCACCACTATGGTGCATTGGATTCTCCTCCAGTGTGAATTAGTTGAGTTATAAAGAGTATATCATGTTTAAATGATCATTCATTCATTCGGTTAATACAATTCTTGATTCTCTCTCTCGTTTTTGTCTTTTCTCATTTCTTCTGCAAACAATGTATGTCCTTTGCTAGCTAGACCTTATCTATGCATGTTCATCCACATTTACATGGTATCAAAGCCGACATATTGCTAGTAAAAAGACACACCAGACACTTTTTGCAGGTACCGAAGATTGAAGGGAGCAGAAAAATGGAATTTCCAAAATAGTTGATTCTTACACTGTACAATTTCTTTGCATGGAAGGAAAATATGGTAATGCATCTTCGAATCAGAGGATTATACAGTTTAAGAATGAACACAGAGACCAAACCTACATCATCAATAGAAAAATGAAAGTATCTAAATCGGATGGATGAAGCGTATGGAACTATTTGTAGTCTCATTGCTCTGGAGCTTCTCTTTCACATCCTATAAAAACCCCAATGAAGTCTAGACCACCATGGAAGGAGTTTTTTGAAATTAGGAAAAGAAGAGGGGACATATAATCGAGGTTGAATTACTCAGTTTGAATCCAAAATCCTTTGACAATATCCAACATTCTTTTACCAAATATAAGGATTTGTTGTTGCAAATCAAGTCTTACAAGGTTGATAAATCTAAGGAGAAGAAACAAATGGTTCTTACCATTATTTCCAAACTTGTTCTGGAATACTCTTTGTTTGTATCCACATTTCATTTAGTTAGTCTCACCTCTGGAGCTACCTATAAAATGCTTTCTCTTGAGGCCTTTATCGAGTCTTTGATGAAAGTGCAGACCAAGATCATCAATATGGGAAAAATCAAAGGCTCAAAGGTGTATGCACTTGCTGTGAAATATGGTAGCAGTCACCAAAATCATAAATCTAAAAACAAAGAATAAAGGAAGGCACATGAAAATCCAAAGAAGGAAGGGTACTCAAAACCCTTCAGCGATTCCTCTGGATCCAAAGGTGGAAAGGGAAAAAAAGGGGAGAAATTCACTTACTACCAACGAGGATTCCATCCAGAATCCACATGCATGAAGAAACATATAGATCAAATGGGAAAAATAATTCAGCAAAACAACCTTGGAGATCGCATCCCCAAGGGTTCTAAGAAGAAGAAGCCAGAATATAAAAACCCTAAGAAAGGTAATTCTAGCCATGCTTTGATTTCCATTAACTTCTATCCCGATGATTATATTGTAGATTTAGGTGCATCACACCACATGGAATCCAAAAAAGAAGTCTACTCTTCATTGGATGCATGTAAAGGTCCTCCTATTCTAATGGGGGATGACTCTCCAGTTGAGGTCACTGGAAAAGGAAGAGTTGAAATCACAAATGAAAGCTTTGAGAATGTGCTACACGTTCCCAAAATTTTCGTCAATCTTATCTCCATGTATCAAATGAAAAAATATGGCACCGGAAAGAGAGTAATATTAACACCTGATGTTGTGGATATCTATGACATGAAAACCAATTCCAAAGTTGCTACTGGTGAGGTAAATCACCAATCCAGACTCTACACATTTTCTGAATTTATTGAACCAGATTTGACATTACTGCTTATGCATGCTGATGAAAGCAGTAGGATATGGATTGAAAGGTTTGAGCATTTAAATTTCAGATACATGCAACAAATTAGCAAGCAGGGAATGGTTGAAGTTCTACCTGAAATCCACTTCTCCAAAGGTATTTGTGAGGGATGTGTTCTTGGAAAACTCCCTCAAGAGAAATTCGATAAAGGAAAGACTCAAAAGGCCTTCTGTCCTTTGGATATGATCCTCAGTGATCTCATGGGCCCTTTTCTACATCCATGAATCAGTAAACAAAGGTACGTGCTCATTTTTGTTGATGATTTCTCATGCCATACTTGGAATTTCTTTCTCAGGCAAAAATATGAAGTCTTTTAGCATCTCAAAGATTTCAAAGCCCTTGTTGAGACACAATCAAGAAAGAAGATCAAAGTCCTCTAAATAGATAATGGGGGGGGTCATGTCAACCATGATATACAAAATATTTGTCTTGAGGTCAGGATTTAGTTGCAACAGATAGTTCCTTATACTCTGCAACAAAAATGAGTTGTCGAGTCGAAAAATAGATCCCTGAAAGAGATGGCATCTTTCATGTTGTAAGAAAAGTCACTTCAACAAGGATTATGGGATGAAGGACTTAATTGTGAAAACTACATACAAAACATATCTCCCCATAGATATGTCAAGGATAAGACCCTCTTTGAGTCTTGGAGTGGCCTCAAACTAGAAGTGACCCACTTCTGTATATTCGGTTCTTGTGCATGGGCCAGGATTCCTTCTGAGAAGAGGAAGACACTTGGTACACAAAGTACATAGTGTATCTTTGTTTGATATTATTGTCACAGGGGAATCCCCAAGGTTCAACGCTACAAAAGTTCACCAACAAAACCCTAGCTACCAGCCCTTTTGGCAACACCTGTGAAGCAAATGAAGTCTCACCCGAGGTAGAGGCAGGGGTGGTTGCAGGACTCAGGTATCTACAACCTTAGCTGGGACACAGATCTGTGATTATAACACTTAGAAATCATCTAGCATAGGTTATTCGTCAATATTCAACCCTCATGATACTTCGCAGATGGCACAGAGCATCGGAGTATGTGCTTAGATCTAAGATAATTCAACACTTAGCCACAACAAGATCAGATTATGCACTAAGCATATTACATAACAGAACTAATATTCATTCATATCTCAGAATAAAAAAGAATAAATAGATCTATCTAACCACATCAATAACTTAGAAAAGAAAGAGACAAATGCATCGTCGAAGCACAGAGCACAACACACATATTTACCATGGTTCAACCCCACCCTGGGGCTACATCCACAAAGTCTTTGTTGGCACAGGGGCAGAACCAGGGTTCAACTCCAAGAGTGCACCAACAAGCCCTAGCTACTGGACCTTTCGGAAGCACCTCCGAAGTAGATTCAATCTCACCCGAAGTAGCTATGAGGGGGTTGCAGGATAGAGATGTCTACAACCAGGGGAATATCAAGTGGTTCTTATTGCAACGACAACATAACAAGCATCTATCGTAAACTAGCTAGATCCTTATTTTAAAGCTATAGATCTGATCTAACACAATAATGAAAACAATAATACAACAACAACAGAGATCGAAGCATCATTCACACATCCACAACATAGGGTATACATGGTTCACCCTCTCTCTAGGGCTATGTCCACAGAACTGTGCTTATGATTTATTAAGGAAAAGAATACAGTTCTTGTTTGTGCTCTCAACTAGCAAATCTTCTTTCTTCTCTCTCTTTCTCCCCCCTTCCTACACATGCAACTGTAGGACTTGATCTGTGTACACAGCTGAAGATCTTACAATACCAGAAGGCTCTCTCTCTCAGCACTTCTCTCCCCCAATACGATAATCTCTCACACGATAATAGAGCTAGATCAACAATAATATCATACCAATACTCAATGACCCCCCCAACCCAAGTCATCTTGACCTTTATTTATACATTACAATACCTCACTGACAAACTTAGGCCGAAACCTATGTGCCAAAACCCTAAATACAAAAACCCTAGGTTTCTAAAACCCTAGGTCAACTTGACCCTATTTTTCTGGGCTTCACCATCCTGTATTTCCTTCCTTCTCGTGTGGTGTTATAAAGAGTCCATTGGTGGCATTTCCCACTTTCTAAGTCATCCTCGATCCCTCTCCTTTTTTTATCTATCATCTTCGATCTAATCATCCAACGTCTTACTTTTCTGCACTTCGCTCCATATTTTCTGTTATTTTGCTCGCTTCGACCCAGTGACAGTCACTGTGTCTCCCGCGAAGCTCACTTTTTCCCTTTTCTTTCTCGTTCTTCTCTTCCTTCCATAACCCACGGCCAACAGGCCCCCAACACTCACTTGTGACTCGTCCCAAGGCAGTTGAGATCTGATCCTCTTGTTTTTCTTTGACTTTTGACTGCGCAGTGCAGCCCTTGGTTTATGCTTTATGCCTCCTTTCCATCCTTGTGCAGACTGTCTTTTCTATGTCTGGTACCCAGTTTCAAATGCACCTGGTACCTAGAACCTTATCTTCTTGATTCTACTGAGAGTTGGAGGCAGATGGTTGTCATAGTACAACTTCAGCCGACTCCCATTCATCAAGCCTTCCTTCCAATCTCCTTTCAATGTCTTCAGCTACATATCTCCTCCTTCTGTAACATAGGAAATATCATATGGTCCGAGCCAATGCATTCTAAACTTCCCAGGGTGTTTGATAAATTTACTGTCACATAGGAGGACTAAATCACCTTGCCTGAATATCTTCTTCTTGATGTGTTTGTCATGATAGGCCTTTTCTCGTTCCTTCTGAATTTGTTGATGGAATCCTGCAATGAATCTGTCTTCTTCTAGTTCAACCAATTGTGCTAGCCTCTCATGAATGGCGCCAATATCATCCATGTCTGTAAATGCAGCAATTCTTAAGCTTGGTACCAAGTACTCCATTGGGACAACAACTTCAAGACCATAAACCAACTTGAAAGGGGTCTGCATTGGTAATTTCTTGCAAGTGGTTCTATAATCCCAGAGTACTGTTGGTACTCTTAAATCCTAGTCATCCACGTTCACACTGCAAATCTTTGTCAATGTTATCTCCAAGATCTTGTTGAATGCTTCAACCGTTCCATTTTCTTATGGATGATAAGGTGTACTCTTCTGATGGTGGACTGCAAATTCTTCAGTCAGGGCTTCAACTGTCTTATTGATGAAGTGTGTACCTTGATCACTCATAAGGACTTTAGGGCATCCAAATTTGGTTATTATGTCATCAAATATAAACCGCGCAACTGTATCTGCACTACAGTCCTTTACTGCTCCTGCTTCGGCCCATCTAGTTAGGTATTATGTCAAAGTGATAATATATCTTTCTCCTGTGCACTTTCCTGGTGGGTTTATGGGTCCCACAAAGTCAATGGCCCATTTTTCAAATTATTGTAGGGTCATCTGTGGTGATAATGGCATCTCATCTCTTTGGGATGGTTTTCCAACTCACTGGCATACATTGCATGCTCTGGTATATTCTTTAGCATCTTTGTGTAATGTAGGCCACCAAAGTCCAGCTCGCAGAACCTTCTGTGTAGTTTCTTTTCCTGCATAATGTCCTCCTACAATGCCTTCATGAGATTATTCAAGGATCATAGGGCATTCTGCCTCCATCACACACCTTTTTAGGATCTCTTCAGGTCTCATTTTATATAGCTGACCAACTATCAGTGAAAAATCTGCAGTGCGCACCACTAGTTGTTTCTTCTGCGAAATTGTGTATTCTGGTGGAGCTATTCCTGTTGACAGGAATTGGACTATTTCTACGAAGTGGTCATCAATATTTCTAATGGCGAGCAGCTGTGCATCTAGTAGTGTGTCCTCCAGACTGGTAGGTTCTTCGCCATGCTCCAACCTCGACAGGTGGTTTGGTCCCTTATTCATTCTTCCTGGCTTAACTATGATCTCAAAATCATATTCTTGAAATAGGAGAAGCCATCTGCATATTCACCCCCCCAACACTGTCTTGTTGACTAAGTTTTTCAGCATGAAGTGATTAGTAAACATTTTAAAGTGTCCTCCCAACAAGTAGTGGCAGAATTTTTGTAATGCATACACCATGGCTAGTCCCTCTCTCTCTATAGTAGTGTAATTGATTTCAATTGTGGAGAGATTTCTGCTGGCAAATGCTAATGGATGATCAATGTACCCTTCTCCAGGTTGTGCCAGTACTTATCCTAATGCAATAGAAGATGCATCAACATGCACATGAAATTACTTGCTCCAATTGGGAAAGACTAGAATAGGCGCAGTGACCATCTTTTGTTTTAGTGTGTCGAAGCTCTGTTGGCATTCGTCTGTCCAACCAAACTGACAGTGTTTCTTTAATAACCTCTCCATTGGCGCAGTAATTTGAGCATATCCTTTGATAAATTTCCTGTAATATCTAGTATGTCCTAGCGCAGTGCACAATTGTTTGACTAATGTAGGTGGTGGTAAATCAACTATAATTGCGATTTTGGATGGATCCACCAACAATCCTTTCTTGCATATAATATGAACTAATAATACTCCAAATGATGAGAATAATATGGACTTCTTCAAATTCAAAGAAATTTGACACTACCTACATTTATCCAGCATTAGCCTTAGACATTCAATATGATTTTTCAACAAACTAAAAACAATCCAGACATCAAAGTATGCTTCTAAAAACTTATGCAAAAATTCTTTGAATGCTTCAACCACCACCCTGGAAAAGATGGTTAGGGAATTCTTCAGTCCAAATGG